>CAAKHG010023513.1:0-56881 GCA_901007715.1 Dactylopterus volitans
CCGGTCCACCGGTGAACGCGTCACGCTGCAGCCTGATCATCCTCAAATGCTGTTTCAGGTGGGGCTCAAACGGACATAATGTCAGTTTCAATTAGCTACTGCTGTCTTTTGAAACATGATTATGGTCATTTGAAAAATACAGGAGACGTACAAAAAGGGCTTTCTACACACCCAAGGTGTGGTCCATCCTAGCCACCCTCCATCTGATCCAACCTGCACATGGTTGCTATTACCACATGTTCTCCCAGCTGCCCCCTCGCTCTCCCCGACATCTCTCCCTCCCACCCGCTCCATGAGAATTTTAAATGTATATTATTGCTGTGGCAGAGATAGTGTTTCAAGACCTCCAGGCAAATACTAAACCCACTGGCAGCACATTAGACAGAATACTTGACTTATTAGATATTTCCTATTCTAAACAGTGTCATCAAAGCCTAAGAACAAGAGCCATATAAAACGCTGCGGCATGCCTGCCTGCATGTTCTGTTCTGTTCTTTTCGGCCAGGCTCATGTATGTGCAGGGCTTCCACAGGATCGGCTCTGCCAGATCCCTCTCCTTTCCCCGGCCTAATGAGGACAGGATGTGTGCACTTCTTTTTTTGTAGAAATGTAAGATTTTCCAAGCAATGGGGAGGGGAGAAAAAGGAAGAAAAAGGCCTGGACCTGTCTCCATGTGTGTTGTGTTAAGAGGGTGAAGCTTGTATTGAGGTAAAGAGGTATTTGAAAAGCCACTCGGCAGAGGCAAAATGTCCACTCCGAGGAGCACCCCTCGTTGGAAGGGACAAATAAGCTGCACGGCAGCTGGGAAAAAAGTAAGAGCCAGGAGAAACTGCCAGATACTCTTTACGCTTCCCCGTCTCTCCTCCTAAGTTAGGCTGTACACATGCATTTACAATTACAGCAAATACCCCCGTCTTCTCTCTAACCACCACTGCTAAGAGAGTGCCCCCTAAGCAAATTCTTGGTCTATATTTAGATGTGCTTACAAGTGGAATAAGGGATAATGGGGAACACAATCGGAGACGCCGGGGAAGACAAAGAGAAAAGCACGCCGCGGCGCACAGTCGCTCATGTGCTGCCGCTGAGACAAACGCGTGCGCTCGGCGTAAACATGTCGACGCGAACGCGCATGTCAGCTGCCGCCTCTGCAGTCGCCAAGCGTGTGACCGTCCCAGGCCCCGGCGTGCCTACTCGCCGCTTGCTCACAGGTACACACAGAAAAGCACAAACCTATGGTTCCCGGGTTGGTGTGCTTTAACCTTTAGCCAATTTATTCATTGACAGAGGGCAATAAATTCAGAATACAAACATGCGCCGTAGCTACAGGACCGATCCCAGCTGAAATCCCCTTTTCCAACCATTACTTTCTATTATATAATAGCTGCACTGAAGCGCTGTTTCCACATCCCAGCGCAATCTTTCTCTGGGCTTAGTTGATCACGATCCTGCATGTGCGACGGCGCACACATACACACAACCCCAACCCGCCGCCCCCCCCCCCTGGCCAATCATGAGGTCATCCCCCTCAGAGTCTCTAGGCAGAACATTCTGGAAAATGGAGGATAATCCCCAAAGTGTGAAACCATGAGTCTCCCAAGTGCCAATCATATCAGAGCGCATCTGTATGACCCCTATTTCTGTCAGTGTAACTCAGAGCAGCTTGGCCAGAATAAGGCTAATAAGCGGAAGCAAATGTCACATCATCCAAATGCCACCCGTTTACAGCGCTGGCTGGCTACTCCAATATGACAACAGAACTTTTACCTCGGAATACCACATATGCCGTTGATTGTTTCCAGATGAATCAAAAGTGGGTTGCAATTCAGGTTCAGAGATCACGGAACATGAAAATCTGGATGTTTTAAGATGGTAAGAGGCTCCATGGTAGTCGACACAAAAGCAAATAATAAATCCAGTCGGAGTAACAAAGGTGACTGTTATTCCTTTCAAAATGGCCCATTTAACAGCCAAATACCCTGACTGAAGTCTGAATCCAGACGATTCCACGCAAGAAAGGCTTCCAGGGTGTCCTAGTTTACCTCGGAGACAACAACAGCACCAAAAAAAAAAGGAAAAGAAGGGAAAGGGGAATAAAAACACATCTACTACTCGCTTGATGATGTGGTGATTATGGAACAAAATACCAATAAACATATGACAATTACTACAATTCTGTTGTTTGCATAAAGCAGGACTGATGAATGGAAACCCTGGTGACAACAGTTCTAATTGCGGGAGAGGGTCATGGTGGCGGTCTAAAAAGAACTTGAGCATTAGCGTTGAGTCAAATAAGTCAGCGACTTGACATCAGCGGAGAATTACATAGCTGCTCAGAGAAAACCTTGAAGATCCCCGGGTTGTAATGCTGAGCCAGATTACAGGCATTTAAAGCAGAACGTCAGCTACAGTGCATCAATCACGCCCCCACCCAGCCCCCCCCACCCCTCCGCCCCCCTGCACAAATACCGCGCTTTCCAGGCTCCCTCTGTCTTCATATCACGTTAAACACATGTTTGTTATTTAAGCATTAAAAAATACGACAATTACTGCGGAGCCTCATCCAGTAGCCGCGGCAGTCAGGTGAAGTCAGCATGGACGCCGAGCTCGGTTTCACTCCGGCTTCCGCTGGTTAAAAAATAGTTTGTCACAGTTTTCTCATGTTCTGTTGCAACTCCGGCAGAATTCCCATTGAAAATCATGGGAAGTGGTTTTATTAAATCTTTCTGACAGAACTATTCAGTGGAGCTACTTGCTTGCGGGGCGCCCGCATGGAAATTAACTTCTGTATCTTGACTACATCAGAGTTTACAGGTTAGGCCCCCGTTGTGCTACCCACTATTGTTTACCAGGACCATAAAGCTGATAGCGGGCCTCTGTTCTTTTGTGCTCATGGAAGAAAACCTCAAAGAAATACCTCATCTTAATCAAAAATAATAACAATAATACTTAACTAAATGCCATAAAGACCGCAATTCATTCTCTCATTTTCTTGCGGAAAACAGAGGGGGGAAGACATTTATAATGTGAAGTCACCGCTCTCTCCACGCCATAACAGCGGCCACAAAGCAAAAGAGGGCATCAAAGGCAGTCATTTAATACATTCAACTTTGTTTCAATAACAAAGGCAACCTGCTATGCACTTCAACTGAACCACAACAAAGGAGCAATGGAAGGTCGCGACCTCGGAGCTTGGAAATGGATGCTGAGTGCCTCAGAGTGACTGTCAACTGTACTTTAAACATAGCATACTCCAAAAGCTCAGGGCGCCAAGTGGGGCCATTTTAACAAGCTCCCTGCACTCTGTAATGCTGGTGGGTGGGTTCTCTCCTTCAGGGTTTAACGGCATGCGTCTCAAAGGAGCATGAGAATCAACACTACGCACTGCACTCCCCGTTCCTCTTTTCCAAGCCCCCCAGCATCCCTCGCAAGTCCATCTCTAGCTCTATGTGTGCTTTGGACGGGATTAGAGAAATAACGCTTGAGAAAAATTTGCTTACCATGTCAGAGACTCTCTGGTTCCCCCGATGTGACATATTAAGGGGAAAACAAATATGACAGTAATATTTATGCATGTGGTCATTCCTAAAACACTGGGTCTGTTGAAACACTTTCCATCTAGAAACAAAATCCAACTGGAGGAGAAGGAAAGGGAGGGAAAGACTGTGAATGCAGCTGGTCTAGATGGAGGAACGCCTGTGAAACACCTTACTTTAAAAAAAAAAACATGGATGTAGAGATGATGTTCTTCGGTTTTCAGCTGCTTTACAGTCTGAAAATCCCTGGCTCCAAAACAAAGATACAAAGTGATAAAAGCTGGAGAATGAAAAGAAAAAAAAAAAAAAATTATAAAAGAGCGAGTTAATGTGGTCCATCTGGGGACCGACACTATGCTGCTCAGAAACCTGGCTCTGGGAGAAGCGGCGGCCAAAGCCTCCGTTTTATAACTGTTTGAACCCCAATCCGCTTCTCCCCTATGCCTGCGCGCAAAATCAAGTCTGTCTGCGTACCGCCGCGAAACATAACGCTGATTCGTCATTTCTTAGCAGCCGTATCCAGCCTCCACCGTTCCACCGACTCCAGAACGGAGAACGCCAAACCCACCAAGCCCTGCTCCTCATCTTTAGCGATCAACAATAACTTAAAAAAAAAAAAAGTCTGAGACACATCACCCCTTAGACCGCAACAGCCTCATTGCTTCCTCAACAGATCCGCTAATCTAAACCTAAAAAAAAAAAAAAAAAGATTCAAATTTACCAATCAAAGCCAGTGGTTGGGTTTGGGGGCGATAGCGAGGACACGAGGATTGCTGCAATAACAATGGCTGTTTGTACAAGCAGGTTGCGAAGCGGTTGCATTACTCAGTGAAGGAAGTGTTCAAAAATGCCAGACATTAACGCCACGACTGTGTTAGTGAAAACAAACAGAGGGGGGAAAGTGGCTCGACCGTCATGATGAAAGTATTCAGAAATGATACACAGACTTTCTCCTCTCATTCAGCATAATCTCTTGGCCCGGATCAGACGCCGCTGAACGGACCTTATCAACAAACGCTTCCATTATTCATGATAAACAAGTATCAGCTATATGGTAAACAAACCAAGGACGGGGGTGGGGACACACACACACACACACACAAATACGGAAATTTGGTGATTAAATTATCATGGAAGCTAGATGGGGAAGTTGGCGGAGCAAATGTCGCTGACAAGTGGATGAATCTCCTGTGTCGCCGCTCGACAAAAACTGACATTTTCAGGACTGATTAGCTTAAGATGAAGGCCAGATGTGGAGAAAGGTGTGATTATACAGTAAGACGCACTGCGGCCAAATGAGAGGCGGAAAAAAAAAAACCCTGTCTGGTTGCCTGGTTTAATTACTGTGACTTAAGCCCCCAGAGCGTCAGTGTCATCATCACCGTCACCACTTTCTTTCCTCTGTCCTCTCTCCCTGGGCTTATTCTTCCTTCCTACGGGAATGGAGAAGAGAACAACTGGCTCTCATTAGCCGTCACCGTCCCCATTTAGTTTTGAGATTTGAGTGGGGGAGGGCGGGGGCACGGGGGGTGATTTTCTAATCTAATATTCAGGCTGCAGTGTTTACGCATGCCATGGGTCCCTTGAGCGAGACGGGGATAGGTGGGCGACTTCCGAAAGTTGCGGGCGTGGCGGAGTCTGCGGGTGAGCTACCGTGAGAAATCCCTGCATGAAATCCTCCTAAGAGCTCCAGCGCAACCTTTTGAGCATCGCTTGGATAGAAAGATCGACTTTTAATGCCTATCAATTGTCCCTGGAACGTCGCCGTGGCACATCTCGAGCACTCACTGTAATTCCTCCTTTTGTCTCATCCCTGTTTGCACTTAGTGGGCGAGGCAAAGTGTTGCAATGCATCACGAAGCACAGACACGCACCCGGCGAGAAAACGCGCGTCCACCGCAGCAGAGAGGCGATGGTCGCGAAAGTAATCATCAGGTTTCAGCTTTTGGCGCTGCCGCATCACTCATTGGGGCTTTTAACTTAACATCATTAGATTTGGCACTACGCTCGCAACAAACAAACAACAAAGGAGACCTCAAACTGCATTGTCTTCGGCACCGGACTCTGCGCTTCCCGAAAGCAGACTGCTGCAGAGACTTCAAAAAGCAGCAGAGATGCCTTTCATTAGGTCATGGAGTGTTCTTCTGCAGTGCCTGCCTGTGCTGCCTGGCGGCCATGTCTGTATCCTTTGCTGTAGTAACAGGGTCATAAGGAAAACAGCAACAGCGGGAGGGGTAGCGGCGACCTGAGGTGAGATGGGTCTGTTTTTGAGCGGGGCGGGGCGGGGCGGGCGGTGTTGGTCGGATGGGGTTGGTTGAGGTGGATGAGCCCCCAGGTGGACTGCAGAGGACTGCAGGCGAGGCTGCTGTGATCAGCCTATGCCCTGGACACACACCCGCACACACACATGCGCAATTCCACATGCACACAAGCATACACACACAGGAATTCAAAGAGCGGTGAGAAGACAAGAACAGTCCTGGCACGTTGTCTATTTACAGAGCAGAAATTAGACGAGGAGGACTGAAGTAATCTTCCTTTATTTCTCTCTGGATGTGCTCCCAGGCCTGAGTGAGACAACGGCTCTGATGTGCTGCATGTTCAGATCTCAGAGGAGAATGATGCAAGACCCCCCTGTCCCCTCATCTGGATAAGCGGAGGAGGGTAAGGGGGGCTATAATATCGGGGACATAAAGGACAAAGGCCCATAAGTACAAGAAAAGAAAAGCCAGAGCATGGAGGGGAAAAAAAAAAAAAAAAAATCCCTGTGCGACTCCAAAAATGGCTTTCAGCTTTCAGGATACCTTGGCTGAACTGGACTCGCAAAGTTCAAGAGGCCAGAGCAGGAGAAGCAACAATTTCATGTGTCTAAAAATCATGATGGCTTGGCTGCACTGGCGGGGCTCAGCGGCAGAGCTCGACGTGGAGGAAACACCTGTAATGCTTTCAAAAGTAACTCATCATTGCGCACATGATTTTTCCTGCTCTGGCTGGGGTGCGGGGATTTGCAAGTCAAGGACGCACATGATCAACAACCGACTACTTCAGGTGTTGGAATGCGTGAGGTGTGATTGATGGCGAGTGCATCTCCGACGTGCGCCTCGAAAACGACGGATCTGCTGGAGACAGACTAGCTGAAACAGGTAAGGCTTGAACACCAAGCCCCGATTTTGATCACCCAGACAATCTTAGCATCAGAATGTTGGGTCTTGAGAGATTACATATCAACCACCCATGCATGTCTCACTGGCTAGCCTTCTTTCGAGTTTGCATTTATTAGGAGTAGACAGTTGTTGGGGTTTACATACTGTGGATTAATGTTCGGTTCTTCACTTGGAAAAAAAAAACCCAAAATGACTCACAATTAGGCACAAACGTCTGAGTTATACAAATCGTATCAGGTCAATTTTCAAATGACTTGGAAAGGTAGAGCATCGGTTAAGGAAGAACCCATTAAATTAGGACGTAAATCTGTTTAAAGCAGCAGCAACAACAAACTATTTTACCTAATTTGAATATTCTAAAATTACAGTTTTGGAATCCTTTTGACAGGATGCTGGCTTGTAATAGGGAAAATAGCCGCTCTGCCATTCCAGCCCTTTACACTGAACACCTGTTATTGCACTTTGTTACTTGAGCTGAGCCGGTCGGATCCAGCTAGCAAGTGCAAAGCACTTCTCGGCGTTAGATGCTAGCACGGAATTCTCGATGCAGACATCACAGTCGAAGCGATAAGACCAAGGAGGACATTGAGGGAAGAACCGAGGAAGAGAAATCAGAGAGGAGTGAAATTCTTATCAGCTGCGAGTCACTTGATCTGCCGAACGTCTTGCGGTTAGCGCCTACATTTGGGTCCTTGGCGTCCCTTGGCATAAATAATAACAACCAGGAGCACAAAGTGTGTCACAGTAAGACGAAAAGTCTTTTCACCCCCATGTGAAAACATGATTCCGCTCCACTCTGTCCCAGGCCCGCGTCAAAATTTGTTAATTCACAAAAAAGCAGACAAAAGATCTGCGCGCTGTGCTGACATCTTCGTCAGGCATTACGGCATCCTTGATTCTTTGATATGACAGTGCCTGGCGGAGGCCTCCGCACAGTGTGCAGATTCTTTGTCTGCTTCTTGTCATTTCTTGGATGCAGCACCTGCGAGAGTTGTTCTCGATGCGCGCGTGCTCCAAACCCTCTTCATCAAAATTAGCTAAACGCCCTTCAGATAGCGTGCCGGTTTTCTCCGAAGTGACACATCAGCACATATCGGCGTACCGGCTCCCTGTGACTATACCGCTTTGCCCTGAGAGGCAGCTTTTCCTCATGTACCACTCCTCGTTGCCGCCGTCATTAAGCAAAATTTTTACTCCCCATTGGCCTCGGAGGGTGTGAGTGCTCTCCGAGTGCCCCTCTAGTTAATCAACTGAACAATTTAGCACTTAATAAAATCCTGGGTGGCGACGACTGTAAGTTAACGACTAAAGGTGCAGACTCATCATGTTTCATAATTTCCCCCGGCCTGACCTCAATCACATGGTAGCGGGGGCACTGGAAAGAAACATTAAAACACGCCTGAACCCATGGAAAAGACTCGGTAATGATGTGTGAATTTTGTTTTTGGGTAAATATTGAGTTTAATGAGAGTGATCCAAGAGGAACTCAACGGTACTGCAGTTGACCGTGGTGTGTGAAACAATCGCACAGACGCATCGGCACGATCAGATGCAAATGTGTGCGCATGAATGCGAACACACGCAAACGCGCGCGCACGCTTTTACTGCTCAACCCGAGTCGCAGAGAGCGCGAGAACCCAATACTCCCCACCTGTTATTCTAGGTGGAGTCTTGCTTTTACAGGTGAGAAAAAAATCTGTTTCCTCTTTCCACCTTTTCAGACAAAAACTCTGGGTTTTTTCACTGAACAAAGTCTGCGAAGGTGTGTGTGTGTGTGCCTGTGAGTGTGTGTGTGTGTGTGCGCAAGTTGGCCTGGTGTGCCCTGCTTTTACTGGTCCCCTGAGTCTGTGACCCTGTTTCCTTAGCAAGCAGAGAGAGAGAGCGAGAGGGGGCACTCCTGACTCCACCTCACCTGAGTCGACACCCGATCCCATGCTTCACGGCGGGGGCCCCCGCAGCCGCTCCTCAAAGACGCCGTTTGTTTCTCCGCTCTAATAGAATTCCGACCTTCATGATTTTATCTGGAGTTTTCACGCCAATTTTGCCGAAACCGATTGAGGGGAGAGCAAATTCAGCTGCTACTGATCTCAAATAGATTGAGTTTCCAAGGGGCCAATTTAAGAATGTGCCACATTTATGCTTTGAGAAGAAGGTTGGTTATGGTGCGGGGACCGAACTGGGAAGGTGAGTTGTTATGACTGGCTGTCAATTAGCAGTTGATTCACACAGGAGGGTCAGTGAGACGCGAACAAAAAAAAGGAAAAAGAAAGATACGGTTTCATAACAAAAGGAGGGCAGCAAGATGAACACTGGCTATGAAAATATGTATGTTTAAGATAAGCTGAGACAACGGCGCTTACTTAACAGATGTAACACGGCCAAAATGGAAAAGGAGATGGCTGCACAGGGAGCCTTATTTATTATTGCTCTCAGCAGCAACAGGGCGAATGAAAATAGTGCTAAGCAGGATGGGAAAAGGTCAGGGTGAAAGGGATCTGGCCCTCAGAGAGGGTTAATGGCCAGGTTGACTGGTTAGGAGCAGACCTCTTAGGAACACCAGCTCCCACGTTTGCACCAAATACTTTGGACAGAGCCAGGAATCAAAGCAAACACCGGATTTGGACACCGCTTTTTCTCATTGTCATGTCTTCTCCCTGGATTTCTCCCTTACTTCTGTTCCCTCTTGTGTCCTCCGTCATTCGGCCACTCACTCAAGCTGTCTCCACTCTCGCAATATCTGCTCTGCTGCTGCCTCGCATTTTTCGGATCCTCACCCTCATCCCAAGTCTCCGTGTTTCTGTTGGCCAGCGGAGAGCATAAAGACTCCGCAGACGCTGTCCTGGAGGAGATCAAAGTTCAGGAGAGGCTTCTTGTTTCTCAAAGCTCGACGGTGATGAGACAATATGAAACACTCATCACAAAGAGGAGCGGCCGTGGAAATGGTTTACTTTCAAACGTACACAGACAGGGAGCCGGGCCCAGGTCGCTCGCTGAGCCAAAGCTCGTCAGTTACACCACGGTTCAGATAAGCCATCTGATGTGCTTTTGATTGGGGAAGCTAAGTAGTTACTCAAGAGAGCAGCAAAGGTTACCAAGCTTCCTGGTTCCCACAGTGTGCAGTAACTTTTAGTAGCACTTGGTGCAACGAATGAGGTGCGCGAAGATCTTTTACTATTTTATCCATCTACAAGTGAAGCGCTGCGAGGGGCGGTGCCGAGACGTGTTCGCATTTGTAAATCAATCAAAAAGCTCTGATGCTTCAGTTTATATGGAAGAAAAAACAAAAACAAAAAAGCAAACAAGCACTTGAATGTATTTGTGCGCGGTTATGCAAATGATGCTCAAACCCACTGAGAAACCAAACCCGCCACCAGCTTGCGTGTTCGTGCCTAATATGAATTCATAAGTTCCCTTCTCGCAGCGGTTGGCTGTGGCTGGCGATGCACCCTGCTGCATAAGCTCCCTATTAGCCCAGCTTTCATATGGCCATCTCTCTCGAAGGGGAACCATCTCGGGCCAACGTTTTTTCCAACCAGGGGGGTTTTACCAGTCTCATAAAGGAGAGTGGAAAAGTGAGGAAAATCGATGAAATCAAGAATGAGACAGGAGTCAGATGAAGGTTAAGGACAGTGGAGGGTGGAGGTGGACGACATCGAGTCAACCGACGTGGTGTGTGATACAAAAAGGAAGGAAACGAAATGCTGCAGAGATAAACAGGAGGAGATGGAGAGAAGGCAGGTGATGGGTGGCTGGGTAGATCTTCTCCAGTTGTGTTTACAAAAAACTGTAATTTAGAGGTTCCTGTGATGCCTGATACCTCGCCTTGAACCTGGGCACGGCCTCAGTGTACGGTTGTGTGTAGCACTGGCGTTGCTGTGCGTGTGTGTGTGTGTGTGTGTGTTGGAGGAAGTCTAAAGCCCTGTTTCCCATGCGTGTAATCATCCCAGGATGAGGTGGAGGATGAAGCCGAGCGGGACTTCCCCTGCACCAGAGGGTATTTTCCTCTCACACTGTGGATACAAGCACATGACTGACCTGGGCTGCATCCGTGTTTGTGTGTCAGGCCAGGAGGACGCACGCCAAACACAGGAGAGGAGAAGCTCCTTTTTGCATACTCTCCACTCTCGCTCTTCATCGGTCGCTCGCTACCTGGACGGCGACGCCCAAAACGACAGCTTGCTCTTTCAAATCTCCATAAATAACCTCTTCAGGTGGCAAATAAGAACATGTGATGCCGAATAGGGGAGACTGGTGATGAGCGGTTGCAGGGGATAAAGCTTTCACCTACGGCCACGCGCTGAAGAAGGAAATAGCATCACAGCAGAGGTGACACACACACACAGAATGCAAAACAAACACAGGTCAGCTGCTCAGCCGTGAAGCAGAACTGCATTTCTGGCTTCCAAATAAAAGGCTGCAGGCGGGTTAATGTGGAGACCATGTGTGTGTGTTTGCATGTATGTGTGTGCGCGCGCGCGCGCGAGTGTATACTTCTGCGCTGTGACATCGCTGATGACGGAGCAGGGGAGATGAGTCCCAGAAGCCTCTCCATCATCTATTCATAGCTCCCCGACTGTAAGACCTCCTGTTGCCGAAAGCTGCCTGATTAACATCAACCAAAGGAGGGATGAAGTCAAACTGTGACGGACCGTGGCTGATGCGGCTGTAAACATCCTAATAGCGATGTGATTTAAAGTCGGGCCGATCTGCTTGTTGACTTCTTGGAATTCACGCTGCATTTGTTTTGCATCTTAGCTGCGACTTAACTGTAAGGCGGTAAACAATGGAAACTGCGGGAGAAAGAGTCGACGTTGCACAATGACATAGAGCAGGTTATGAGAGGAGAACGTATGAGTTTCTCACAAACAGCTCGGTGACTTGAAATCACACACACACATAAACACACACACACACACACACCAGGCTTGCACACATTGCCCACGCGCCTGCTTCGCCTCACCACTGCCAGGGAACCCAAAAGCCCCTACAAAACAAATTCATTAACCAAGACAATAAAAGCCAGCTGTGAGGGGCGATGGGAACTGTTTGAAATCAGTGCCCTGGATTGTGGAGAATCTGTTCAAGGGAAACAGCATGTTCTCAAACTGTCTCGGCAAGAAAAAGGAAAAAAAAAAAAAAAAAAAAAAAAAAAAAGAAAGATTTGTGAGTAAGAGAGAGAGTGAGCGAGGAAGCAGTGTTTAATTTAAACTCTTGCTGAGGACAGCGTTGACTGTGAGAGCGGAGATGCTTTTTTACGCTTTGTTGAAGCACAACAACAAACACAGTCCACCAGCTTCGGGACCTGTTCTTAATTGAGTTCCGCGAACAGGTTGTATAAAGGAAGTACAAACACATCTGTCTAATACTATAAATATCACAAATGACGTTGGGTTTGGGAATCGAAATACAAAAAAAATAAAAAATAAAAAAAAAAGGGAAAAGATACATGTTCCATCAGGGTTCTGATATTGTGGAAACTGGCAATGGAAACGCATCTTTTGATTATGATTGGTAACCTGTTAGCAGCGGATGGACAGGCATCTGTTTTATTCTATTCTAACAATATCAAAAGCCTTTTACTGTTCCAAACTCAA
Organism: Dactylopterus volitans; assembly: GCA_901007715.1. Classification (NCBI taxonomy): domain Eukaryota; kingdom Metazoa; phylum Chordata; class Actinopteri; order Syngnathiformes; family Dactylopteridae; genus Dactylopterus; species Dactylopterus volitans. Next base: position 12,292 of record CAAKHG010023513.1, read on the forward strand.
ATTCCAGACAATGTCAGCGCACATACTACCGATACTATTTGATGCTGGTGTGTCTAATGTGTTAGCAGGAGGTAGACAGTTTGCTGGCAGGGCAGACTGTGAGTGAGGAGAAGCAGTCCTCAGGAGCCGGGGATCTAAACATGGGATCACACGGGCGGCTGTAGCCCGACACACCACTAGAGGGCTCTGCAGCTTGCGGAATGGGCTCCTGCCCTACCAGAACAGGCCGCGTCTCAGTGATACTGACCTCCCTGCTGCCGGGGTCCGGGCCAAGCAGCCGGACAGATGCTGTCGCCAAGAGGACTTACAACACTGCGATGGATGGATGTACAAATAGTTTTACTGACGGTGTCCAAAAGAGTCAAAGCCAGAGCACGTTTGTTCGGGGTGACCTCCATGCTCCGCAGCTGCACACTGGAGGTGAAGAAACAAACTGACTGACCTCAGCGTTAATGATACTACCGCACTCTAATGGCGCTACCATAAAACCCAATGAGTGGAAAAAAATGTATCAAAACGCACCTGAAATTAATTAATATGTCACGATGAAGGCAAAACACACACGGGGGAGACCTCCCGACAACTGTGACCAAAGCGGAATCAAAGTACACGCTTGCATGCATTCCTCGTTTCTCAAACGCGGAGGGGATTATTATTGTTATATTACATCACTGTGGACCTGCGGGTTGTTGTGGTTTTCGCTTGTTTCAGCTGGAGGCATCGATAACTCCGCAGTCGAACGTGGACTTCTGAACATAAAAAAGTTGATGTTTCAATCTGTGGATAAACATGGACGGGGAGAAAGGAAGGCCACTCGGCAGCTCCTGTCAAGTTACCCTTGAGCAATGACCTTAATCCTGCTCGGAAGACTCAAGTTATAGTGGAAGGCTTCAACGTGTCTGCGGCTTTACGCCAAATAAAGAAATATTTGATGGATACACTGTGAGCGGCATTTTAATTTGAGTAATTTTTTTTTTTTTAAAATTTCCCATCTTTCGCTGTTGGACCTCCCGGAACAGCGGCTGAACGTTCCCATCCTGCCTTGAACCTGGCTGAACTCCGGCGCGGCCATTAGCTGCCCCTCAACACAATCAGGCCATGAATCATCGCAAGTCAGGGGTGAGGGCTCCGAGATCAGGCAAATCAAGAGCAGATGTACGGCCGCCACCCTCTTAAGACGGATTTTAGAAATAAGAAAATTAATTAGTAGGATAAAAACAAAAAAAAAAATTGGGGAAAAATGTGGCGTCTTTTGTTTCTATATGTTACGTAAACAAATTGGACAGGCAGTTTGAGTGTTAGATGGCTGGAGTGGCTTTACCTCGATGGGTTTTTAGTTTTCCTCAAACTTGTCCCGAGACCCAAAACCACACCACTTTACAGAAGCATTTACGGGATGTGAGTCACTTGACGCCGTCACTTCACATCAGCGCACACATCGGCCCCCGTAAAGAATTCCAGGGGGAGATAACAGGAAAAATCACTCGGCTTTTGTCAACTCACTTAATTCCATCCCGTTCCGTCGCCTCTCCTCTTTCCTGTCCCTTTCTCCCGTCTGTGCCTCCCATCCTCGCCGCGGCTGGTAAATATTTTTATATTGTATTCCATTAGCAAGCTTTATTGAGCGGTCAGACAGGGCAAATGGCGCCTGGGAGCTCCCTGTCCCGTAAACAATAGGAAGGGTCCTGAAAGCTGCAGCCGAGTATGGCGCAGTAAACCAAGGCCACATTAGAGAACTGCCATGTTCTGAGTGAGTAAATATTTAAATGTGTTAGATTCATCCTAAATAGGCAGGGTTGATATTTTAGGCTGAGGGCTGGCACGGCCCGGCGCAGCGATTAGTTAATGGACGCATGTCAAGTTTTAGTTCAATGTAGAAATTAACAAGACATCCATCAACCAAGCATATTTGTCTGATATCTAATCAGGTCCACAATCTTCTTTACACAGATATTTCAGGGGTAAACAGGAGTTGTTTTTTGTTTTTTTTTTGGAAAATTACATCAGCCTCTTATCTCATTTGACTAGAGTCTTATTTCGATTGAACTTTGCTGTCTTCTATCGTCAGATTTGAACAGCAAATGTCTGTCATTGGAACAAGCAAAAACTCACTTGAAAATAGAACGCTTTCTTGAAAAATGATGAAAGATGAAGAAGGTTCAGAGAAGTGCTAATTTGTGTCTTTGTTAAGTATATTTTGACCAGACAATAAATTTGTAAGATTTGGCCCTCTATATCCAATAATAAAACAACCTGTAGAGGCAAAAATATGCTACTTTTAAGCATAAACCTTTTGTGTTTCTGCATTAATCTCCTCCACTGGTGAGGGGATGCCATCATGACGTACTGTGTGTGTATGTGTGCGTGTTCTCATGTACCTCGGTGCTTTTCTCGGGCAGGTCCATGCCCACCATGTTGTCTCTGAGGAGCTGCTGCAGGAGCTGCACCTGGGCCACGCTGAGGTAGAAATCCAGACTGCTGGTCACGTTCACCTCCAGAGAGTGGCCACACACCACCACGTCCTGAGGGGGGTAGATGATAGCACAGGAGGGGTGAACGGGAGGAGGGAGCAGGAAACTCATTCGGAACAACATCAGGCTTGTTTGTGGCTGCAACACATGGCCTCTCTATTTTCTTTCTTTTTTTTTTTTTTTAAACTTTCACATTCGTCTATTTACTCTCTACCTCCTGCCTATCACGCTCCCTTTAGCGCAGTTGCTCTTGCTCATTTCCCTTCCTCCTTGTGTCCTCTCTGGGGGTCCCACCCACAGCCAGCAGTTGAAGCTTCAGCCCGGAGGCTACAACTAACAGCATATCACTCACTAACGCTCCACCACACACACACACGCCGAACCACAATGAACACAATCATATCTAACATTGCTGTGAAGTTATCTGTTCAGAGCCACTGTTAAAAACTCTTAAAAAAGGGAGGGGGGGGGGATTAAAAAAAGGGTCCCAACTCTTTCTCGTTTTGAAGTATTGAGCTTTTCATTCTATGACTCATAACGTGTGTTATTATTATTTCAATTAGTCAGTTAGAAGCTGGTTTAAAATATTCTATAGAAAAAAAAAAGTTCTAATTTATACACAGAGCACAGTTCAAAGTCCTGCCCGATGTGTTGTTACTGGCTCTGGGTCTCCTTGGGGAGAAATCACAGTGTGTGTGTGTGTGTGTGCGTGCGTGTGTGTGTGTGTCAGTGCAAGCTATGAATTAGCTGTTACGCATTGTCAAGGGGCATGTTAGCGTGGATGGACAAGGCATCAAAGAGGCAGGAAGTCGAGGCGAGCTGTGCCAGAAAACATCAGCTGTATAAGCAGAAAGGTTTGAACTCGGAGGGTCAGAAGCCTCCATTACACGCTGCAGTGGCTGCGCGATCCCTAACGAGCACGTTACTGTATGTTCGGAGGCAGAAGAAAAAAAACTAAATGCGTCTGACGTCTCACATAATCAATGTCTATTCTCATATGGGCGGCGAGTAATGGCCGCAATCATGGCTATAACGGGTTGTGGGGGTCAAAGGGCGAAGGGATGTCAGTGTGCAAAATGGAGGAAAAAGGAAAAACAAGTCAAGTTAAAGGTCTTTTTTTCTTTTTCAAAATTTCAGTTTTTAAATCTTAAGTTGGAATATCTTTAAGCGACATTAATGCCGAAGCTGTGTTGCTGACCTCTGCTTGTCCGCTGTCGGGGGAGGCGCCCTTGCTGAAGATGATGGCGGGGGCGGCGGTCACTCGCACCGAGAAGTCGGTCACGATGGGTGTCAGGATGGCTCGGCGCTCCTGGTGCCTCCTGATACTGAGCAGACGCGTACGGGATTCGTTAGTCAGGTTCCGCCGACTCGGATGTTACTAATGTTCTCTTGAAAAAAAGGATGACTTCTATTCGGTTGCAGCCGCGGTTTGAGATGGGATGAGTAATTAATGTGCTCCAGTTGTAGATGCAGACTGCGTGATTCATCCGGCATCAACTTGTGCTGCGATACACAAGATTCCAAAACACCCTCCGATATCTAATGTGCAAAAGTTTTTGATGACAGATGAAGATTTTTTGCAAAGGCTGGAGATGTTTCAGGGCCGCTATCTGCAGCCAGAGCTATTTTTCCATCATGCCCCTGGTGGAAATTTACTGGAAGAAAAAAACAAAAAAAAACCAAAAAAAACTGCTGAACAATGGAGGAGAAAAACAAACAACAGACAACAACAGCTGCCCCTCGTGTGTGGCTGCTCTGGAGAGTTTGCGCTGACAAGCCTGCGCCCTCCATTTGGATGGCGGTGAGAAACAAGCGCGGCGACCAGGCTCTCAATCGTCATTTCCACAGATCTCCGAAACCGTTTCAAAATGAGGATTATTGGGAAGCGTTTTCGAAAGGGATGTTGTTTTCCCCTCGCGATGACAGGCACCGGGCAGAATCAGTCAGATGTGGCGTGGAAGTGATATTTGCTGCTGGCAGAGCAGCACCGCCACACAAAACAGCCCCAAAGACGAGTTACTCAGCAAGACAGCATCACTGATTTATCACAACGTTGCACGCAGGCATCTATGATGGACAGCTTTTGTAATACCTTTGTATATGAAGCATCCAAAAGTATTTTTTTTCATTTAGCATAATTTCTTCGACGTAGCGCTACAGTGAGTGAATGATCGCGCGCGTGCGCCGGTCAGGACCTCGGAGCCGCCGCCATGTCTACCTGTTGCGCTGTTTCCTGTTTTAAAATTGCATCAGCCAGGGTTGAGGACTTCTGACAAAAAAAAAAAAAAAAAAGAACATCCAATGGGAAAAGAAACGACTGATATTAAGATTCTGACGTTAAAAGCGATGGTGAAACTGCTTGAAAAGTCGGCAGGAACGGATGATTTTCAAGTATGAATTTCAGAATTACGCACTTCTAGGGTTACACTACAACTCGGGCAACCGTTGAGAACCATTTCGGCGAAAATCCAAAGCCTTTATTTACTTATATCTCGCTATGGCTGCCAATTGGAAACTCTTTGTCAGATAGTCCCATCTGCCGGAGGAAGACAAGTCAACACAGCACACCACAGAATGTTCACATCCGAGCTATTGTTATGGCCCTCGTTGACAGCCAGACACACATTTCAAACCAGCTCTGGCATGTCAAACCCAAACCAGTAGGACGGAAAGCTGAAGTCCATTCAAAACTGACTTTCTCTCGCAGGCCGGACCTGTGAAATATTTCTATAACCGAGATTTTTTTTTTTTTTTTTTTTAAAGTTCTGCTCTAACAGGTTTTAGCTGGAAGCTTGAATATGGTTACAGAGACAGAGTGAGACGTTATTTGACAAGTCTCAATTGGGAACACCCCCTAATTGTATACACAAGATCAAACTGGGTCTTTCGCACATCAGCTCTCTCCATTTCACTAATGCTCATTCCCACAATCAAGTCATATTTGTGGGAACATTTGTTAGCAGTAAAACAAATATACAAGAGGGCTTTATAAGGTGGTGTTAATTGCCACATCTGCTGCTATTAAAACAATCAAGCCGTACAGCTTCCAATATTTATAGTTGGCCAGGATTATAAAAGGCCCAGTTTCTAGGTGGCCTGGGGTACAGTGCTTGACCAAAACCAATATCATATTCACTTCTGCTACACAAATGTGCATTACCGGCGCCCTGAGGGGATTATTTTCTGACACATTTCCTTGCATCGAGAGTTTGAAGGAGGTCTAATTCGGAGGTGATGTGATCTGTGAGGCCAATTGGTGTTGGCTAATCTCCCCTCAGACAGGGATTGAAACAACGAGTGTCTCGTTGCAGGGGACAGGTGCGATCATTCACCAGCAAGGCAAGGAGGCGCGGGGCTCGGTTTACCCGAAATACATGGGGCCTCTGACACGTCCAGGAGGTGTGCGTCTTGGAGTGTGTGTGTATGTGAGAGTGTGTGAGAGTGTGTGTGTGTGCGCGCGCGCCTTTGAATGGGCGTGGCGCAAAACAGAAAAGATGGAGAGCACGACCTTTCTTTAATACGATACCACTCAATATGAAGGCTAAGTAGGGATATCAGTGCAAACCTAGAGAGGCCTTGGGTGGCTGACAAGAGGGGAGGTAGGGGGAGTTCACAGCTCCCTGACAAAGGGTCTTTCCTAGCCGGCAACTACACACTGTGATGAGGACAGATCCTGTCAGTGGATCCATGGTGCTGGAATTTCCTAACAAAACCTCAGGAAGCCAACTGAGGCCACTGCAGATCCGCAACTACTGGAATTGAACCCAAAAAACTGCAGAGTGAACATGCCTCCAGTCCAAAGCTGGAAAGAAGGGTGGGGGGTGGGGAGGGGGCGGGCGATTGGGGGTATCGATGTAGGGGAAGAGGGGAAGGTGTGAACTTTGTAAGTGGTGTGTGTCAAAACTCGTTACAAGCGAGGTGGTGTATTTCTGCGGGTGATTGCAGCAGACAAGTAAAGCTGTGAACTTGACTCCCCTTTCCTCATTGTGTTGGAACATTCTAAATCACATGCTCAGTTATGACTTGCGTGTTGTCGTGGTGGTGGTGGTGGCGGCGGCGGCGGCGGTGGCAGGCTGAGGATGGGAAACACAGTGCAGCACATTTTTCCAGCGGAGCCTCCGGTGCTGTTCTTACCACGACAGAGCTGAGCTGGGAATAACGCGGCAACCGCTGCCACCTTGGAGGATTTGTATGGAAGTGAGTAAGGAATTTAAAAAAAAAATAAAAAAAAAAAAAAACCTTACCGCTTCCTGGCGTTAACTTAAATCATGACACTGCAAAAAAAAAGTCCAAATCTTACCAAGTGTATTCATTTAGTCAAAAGTACATCAAGAAGATTTCTGTGCCCTATTCACTTAAAAAGTAACATTTCAGGAGATAACATGATGTGTTTTTAGTAGATTGCACATTATAAAAAGAACTTGTTTTTGTATGTAGTAAGTAAAATAACCTGCCAATGCAGCAGATAAAAAAATTGCTTGGTAACATTTCTTGATATAAGAGGAAAACATCTAAAAATAGCAGATCTCTATTCCGCAAAGGAATGAGTGTTGTCGTGTTTGGACACAATGGGACACATGGAGCAAACACCTGGACCTTCTCAGTATTAGATGATTAATCACTATGACACTGCGTTGCTAACAAGCGTGGCCCGTGTGTCGATCATTTGAGGCAAAAAAGGAGCTGCCAAGCAACATGTTAGGTCATCCAACTGTAAAATCAAGCTCTGAAAAAAGATCCAGGTCCGCAGCTAGTATATCTGCAGAGCGTTGACTCTATTCAAAAGGCATTCGGCCTCTAATGGAGCCCAAAATCTCACCTCATTGCCCTTCCAGACAACGTGTCCGTGGCTCTGGGCCCCGGCAACCTTGTTGTCATCGACAGCGAGACAAATTGAGAGTAAGGAGGTAAAAAATGTGTGGATGATTCAACCCCGGTAGCCCCTCGCTTGTGGAGATAGTCAGACTCAGTAGTAAGAGCACAAGACCCAAGTGTAAAACTCAAACACTGGTCCAAAGTCTGCAAATAAAAACGGCTCCTTTACGAAAAGCCCTGGAAACCATAGAACATTTACCCCACAGCGGCGTTTTGTGGGGTCAGATTAGCAGTAAAAAAAAAGAAATAGGGGCTTGTCTAGTCATTACAGATGCCATCCCATTGGCTCACTCTTTTCAGACATGCTTGGGTCACTCTGGCTCAAGACTCGAATATGAAAAGAAGGCAAAATAAGTTTTATAATTCTACAGACTGAATGAATTGGTTATTTTCTGGCCGACGCACCACGCTGAACCAAATGTTGCAGTTACAAATACATCTTAAGAGCATGAGGGCAGATCTGATAGCCGGAGCATCAGTATCACCAGCAGAGGCAGCTCTCAACATAGTGTGTGTGTGTGTGTGTGTGCATGTGTGATACAGCTGAAGTGGCTGAAAGGTGTGTGTCCCAGCCCGCCTCACTCCCAACTCCTGATGACCTGGGAGCGCTCAGTCTCAATCAGGCCCATGTTGATTTTGCGCTGCATTCTTCCACGAGGCTTATTTTTAGTTGACAGCGAACAAATGTGGAGTCTTAGCCTGTGTTTCTGTGATTTTTGGGCCCGTTCCCTCTCAAAACATGAGTGGAAAAAAAAAAAAAAAAAAAAAAAGGACGTGGGGCCAAACAGGCTGTTACGTTCGTGCTTGTTTTAGCTCCTGACTCTATGAAAAAAAATGACAGGGTTTTTTTGTAATTACATGCATGGAGAGGCTCCATGATATGGCGCTTAACCGCCACATGCTGCCACTGATGAGATGAATCGCGGGGCATTCACAGCACATCGCACATAGCACCTGACGGGTGGGGAGGGGGGTCACTTTAGCGGCGATTTGCTCCGCACCTTCGAAATAGATGAATGAATCAGTGGAACAACAGAAAACGGAAATCCAGACTGGATCCAATCGAAACTGACGTTCTATAATTCCATTGTTGACCAACAATGATTTCCGTGCTTACACTGCTTTTCCAGTTTGACGAGCAGAAAGTGATGAAATTACAAAAGCTGCGTTCACAGCGAAGGGTCCACCCGGATTCAGCGGTTGGCTGCTTTCATGTGTTTGTAACTAAAGAGCTTGAAGTTTTCGGTGTGTTTTCATGCGCATAGAAAGAGATATGAATTGCTAGTATCATTTTTTTTTTGTTTTTTTTGTTTACTGTTTAGTTTTTGCAAGACTGGTTGATAATAACAAGATGAGTCTCCAGTCACGCCGTCGGCTTTGCGGGGCTGTAATCTGATAAGTGCTAATTGCGCAACGCTAGCGTCCACAAATATGACGGTGGTATGAAAGGAAAGAGCCCGAGAATCCCAAAAGTAATTAAAACGCATCCTCTGGAAAACATGTTTGCGTGTGCAATTTTGAGATTCTTCACATGAGCCAAAACTCTTGATGAGCAATTGGCAGCGGAGGGGAAGGCGGCTGATCACCACAGCCTGCGTAGCATCTGCGGCTGGGGACCATGGATGTTTCTCCTCGCTGTAGGTCCTGGAGATTGATCGACCCATCGCAACTGCCATTATCCTTTGATTTGGGGATGGCCGACCCTTTTGAGAGCTACTGCCCTGCATGTTTTTAGGTACCAGCCCACATAATCAAACCACTGATAAGCTTCATCTGCTTGAAAACAAAGAGATAATTGGAAAAAGGTGTGCTAGAATACGGAGATACCAAAAAACATCCAGGACCCTGAGGGGGTCATGTAGCGAGTGTGGGCGAAAAACAATCAGATTACACTAACTGTATTCCGCGGTGTAACACCAATCACCGGAGAGCACAGAGACAATATGCACAAACAGATGGTAGCCTGTATGAGGTTTCATGGCTAACAGGCGAGCAAACCGCCGACTGGTCAACGCATGAAGAAGAAAGAACAGCATGGGCGCTGGAGTTTTCAGTTGGACCACCAAACAAACGCGAGTCCAGCACCCATCAATCTTTCAACCATATTTTGATTTGCCAAGTCTAAAAAGATGTCTGGCTGTGTTTGGCTAAACGCTCAGCGTCACAGCTTGCTTGATTCCACCAGACATTACCAACAACAGTGATGAACTCTTTAAAAATGATGGGAAAGTTAAGAAGTTCCTCCAAAGACATTGTGTAATAAAACTGCTGCATACGTCTGCGCCCACTTGGTGCATAAAGAGATATTATCTTAGGTGTCTCCGAACCTGCTGGCCATGTTCCATTCCAGAGCTGGGTTCTGGGAGCTCCTCTCACTCTCGGCCAATACACCTCCTTTGATACCCTCCTTCTCTGGCTTCAGCTGCTCCCACTGGGCTGTGCCAATGTTAATGGACTGGAGGTCAACCTGGTACTGACGATCCTCCACCTCCGATCCCGGGTCACGCAGGATGCCAAGGTTCAACGCACGTCTAGGAGGGAAAGACGGAAATGCAAGTGTCAGGGCAATATGTTCGAGAATCGGGCCATGCGTCACCAGAAGGACGGAACGACTGGGATATCGTGCATATCGAAGGGTTTTGCAGAGGTCACGGTGAACAGGCAGGTGTGTAAGTCCAAGCCGAGCTAAATATATCAAACGCTGATACGTTCTGAAGCCGCGCTGCACCAGGTTATACAGTTACAACGGAGCGCAAGACTCCGCAAAGGTGTTACTGAGCCAGTAAAGAGGTTCTGGCAGTGAGTCCTTCTTTCTTCTCATGTCCACCCCGTGGTTATTGTTTTAGTTTTTTAGAGGACGATTTATGACTTAATCAAAGCCTCTGGTACCTGCACAGCCGGACATCTTGCAAATAACCCCGCAGACCTCAAGTTTTTTTTTTTTTTTGTAATACAGTTCTGATTTATGCCAGTTTATCACTAGCTGTAAACATCGCTTAAAGCCTGGCTGGACAGCACAGCAGCCTCTTTTTTTTTTTTTTTTTTTTTTTTGAGCCTCTTCCCGCCTCTTTCGTTCCATTTCTGCCCTCTGAAACACAGGATTTGTAGAGTATACACAAACTGAGATGGTAAAGGAGATGCAGAGATATGTCAGGAATGGGCAGCGCCGCGGCTGTCGTTGAACCGCGACAGTCAAGTGAGCAAACACCGTCCCGCCAGCGCCAAGAAAAAATGAAGTCATCTATTTTGCCTCTGAGAGACAAGATCCTGATGAATTCACGAGGCAAAAAGGAATAATCAAAATTCAACATCTGCATATGACATCAGAGCTTTTGCTTCGTTATGATATGTTTATTTGTGCTGGTGAATTCAAATGAGAGCTTAAATGGTATAAATAAGGGCTTAAAATGGCTACAGATGTAGCGGCAGCATGAGTAGTTTTATTTGCTCCGGCAACGTCAATGGCAATTTTCATATAGCGTTTCCCTTCTTTAGCCACACTGGAAAGGCCTCTACCGGAGCGTGATGTTATGACAATAGGCACCAAGAACAAAAACAATGGCAATGGGAGATCAGAGGTGTATAACTGGATTTAGCTGGATTTGTTGACATACAAACAAGTGAAACAGATCCTTAATCAAAATTTGGAACCACATTTATCAACAGAGAATAATATAAATCAAACCAAGAGCCCTGTAAGATTTGGGTGGGATGTGTCAGTCGAGATTCATTAGGGCTTTTGTAACAGTACCTCCGTCACCCTCCCCAACCCCAAATTGTATTTTTCACATTAAACAAACCGCAGTTACCTCATGCGCCTTCCAAATTATCTCTTAGCTGCAGCTTATTTAGCAGACTGTCTCGCTCATAATCAACATAACATGGGAGTCTGCGGCCAGGTCCCCACGTCGCTGAGCCGCGGGGTCATCTCCAGTGACATAAATAAGTATGATAAACATTTGTCTTGGTCATGCAGCCAGTGGAAAGCGGTGTGATTTAATATCAAAAGACATATTTCAGCCAATCGCAGGAAACGAGAGAGCTTCATTTCTGACAAATGAGGAGGGGAGGAATTTTGGAAGTTCCCCTTGGGGTGCAATAATAATTGGAGCCAGATTTTCTTGTTGTACATGTGGGGGGAAAAAAAGCACTGGCGGTTTGACATATTTGATTGGTCATGTGAAGACCACACCGCCTGGCCAAGAGGAATCAGAGAATGCCTTGGGAAAGCACGGCACTCACTCTGCCCACCATATACACGGATGAACTAAAAACATACAGAGCGAGGCAGGTGGAACACGCCCCGTTGCTGGGTCTCATATGCCATTATCGCACATCTGCCAGCCACTACCCATGTGGAAAATATGGGGAAAAATGAAAATAACAACTAATAAATGACATGCTTTTACAGATGAGGAAGGCAGAGCGGGAGGCGGGGGTGGAGGCGGGAGGAGGGGAATCAGGAGAGGGAGAGAAATATTTCTCAAACACAAGTACTTAGTTTGCCCTTGTTCCTGAGCCAGCCTTATTCTAATTGCAGGAAAAGACCACAGAAACATTATTTTTTACGACAAAATTCTGCTATTTATAAAAACGGATCAAAAGCTCTGCAGTAAGAACGCTCTGTTTCATGGTATTCACGGCTATTATTTCACAAAAAAACATTTCTGCCTCCTCTGACACAATTTAAACCCAATTTGAGTCCGAGAAGCCACTGGGCCGATTTCGCATCAGAGCTCAACTATGAGGGCTCCCGTCCAATATTATAACAGCTCAAAGTCAAAGCCTCCATTCGATTCAAGCCCTCCGGTGGGAAAGTGCAGATAAAATAGTGAAGACATGGCAGTGTTATGCATGTAGAATGCAGGACTTGGAAGGAGCGATTCGCGGATACTTCATCACCGTAGAAAAATATGACGATGTTCCAAATTCCTGTAAACCGAAGAAATGTGGACAAATTTACAAATGGGCAATCAATTACGAGCCTGGGTCTCCTGTTTAGAATTCCTCGGGTCTGTGCATGTGCTGGACGGAGCATCCGTCACGATTGGTGTTATTAGGTGGAAGTGTGGGAGTGCCGGTGCTGAAGTTGGAGCGGGTTTGGGATCGTGTGTTGAGGTGGTAATAGGATTCTAGGAGGAACCTTCTTGGTTAAAGACATAACACTTGCTGCTATGGAGCGCAAAGCTGTATCATTATCTGGCACTGTATATATATATATATATATATATAGATTAACGGCAAATGAGCACACGCAGACGCATGCCATGCAGGCTTAAGGTGCAATTTGCTGCTCCACAGAATTTTAGAATAAAATTCAGACTCGGAATACATTTGCACGCCAGGAGAGAAAGAAAAATAAAAGTGGAATGCATTTAGGGGCACATCAAATCAGATCTTTCAGACAATCATCTTGTAAATAAGGGGCTTGTTGAGGTGGAATCTTGGGAGAGCCCGATTACCATGCTGAGGTTTGCAGGGCTGACCTCCGGGTTCAAGGTTGTAAAACAAACCACAGTGGGATCTGGTTGAGGCTGGGAGCCCGATGGCAGTAGCGTGGGAGCCGCGAGCTGTGTCAAAGCCTCTAACGGAGGTGAACCTGTGGGTGTGCCGTGATCTTTAGCTTTGAGCGCCCCCGCCCATCCACCCACCCATCCCAGTCCCCTGCCCCAGGGCCAGTGGTGCAGGAAGCACTGGGGTAACACCAAGCCCCGCCGGCTTCTGGATCTTGTCACTCTAAAACCCGCAACCTGAACCCGAAACCCCAGACCTGTTTTTCACTCCATTTCCCCAACAATCACATGCAATACACGTCTCCTTACATGTTGAGCAGCAGCGGGGGTGCATATGAATGTGTGTGTGTGTTTAAGCGCGATGGGGGCCCTCCGGTTCTGCCACAGGTAGGACATACACACTGAAATTCCTACTCCGTGTGTGAATTTCTCAGACTTAATTAAGCCAAGTCAAGCTAAATTAGGTTTGTGCACAGGCGTGCTACGGTTCAAGGGTGGTGGTGGAGTGTGGCGTTCAAGGGTCCTCATTTTCGGCAGACCGCACAAAACTGCACTTTTTTGAACCGAGAACACGCAAGAAATACGAACGCTGAAAGGGTTTGCTGTGTCACCTCATCTTGTGGCGGGTCCCCGACCGCGCTGTCCAAACGCTAAGGCGACATCTAAGAGGCAACTGGGTTTTTGTGAGACCAGCATCGAATAGTATCACTCATCCATCAATTTTTGTGTTCTGCTGAGGTTTAGATGTTCTTTCTTTGTGGCTCCGAATGTTGCTAGCCAGTCCCCATTAGCACCCGGCAGCCCCTCTGTGGAATTTCTGTTGTGGAGAGGACGGAGTTGCACAGTGGCTTCTCAATCAGCCTGCTATGACTCCCAGTGGCTTAAAGAGGAGTCCCACTGGGCATTTGCGTGTGCCAAGGGGGAATTCGTAAGCATTAAGATTCATGAAACTTGCAATTACTTAGCGAGTTAAGCGCCCTGGCCTACGGTGGTCCGCTCTGGATTGCCAGAACTTCGGCAACTTCTGAGCTGTGGATTTATGACCCCAGTCAAGTCCAATTGCTGTTAATTTGCATCTACCAATTACAGTAATTAAGGCTCTAAACTAGAACGCTAAGCAGTCCTCGGAGTGAGAAGGGGAAAATGATGCTGTGGAACATGGGGAGTCAGCAGAATATCAAACCCAGTCGCTCAGGGCTGCTACTAAAATGATTTTTGATGACTGGAGCATATTCAACGGGAGTCAAACACCAATACACAAAATATCCACGACAACAAAGCTACAAGAAGGCTCCAAATCTGTCACACTTGGCAAAAACAAGGTACTTACTCGTGTGTATATTAAGCCAAATACAATAATTCCAATTGATAGCTGATTTTTCTGGCTCGGTGTGCGCAAAAGAGGAGCTGCAGCTTTCCAGCATTTTGTCCCGGCCATGATGCACTGACAAATTCCCATGACAATCTATTCTTTTTCAGCCCAGCACGGCATTACTCATCTCCACTGCTGCTCCCAACAGAAGCCTGTTATTCATTAAGCTGATTGCGCTTTAAAGACACTCATACTCGACCAATTATATCATATTTACACAAGAACGTCGGAGGAAACTATTACTTCTATATACAAGCAGGGTTTAGCGCAAACTCATACCACCCTCGTGACAGTTGGTACATGATAGTAACTACAGAAGACGGCCCCGTGTTTACAGTGACGTGCTGCGTACCCGACGTTTGATTTCAACATATCTTAATTACAGGAGTCATTTATCTCTCGTGCAGTTTACATGTCAAAGAAGTAACGTTGCTATAAACAGTCAGTGGAGGACGTGGCGCTCTGAAGACACCGGCTAACATATGCTCACCATGATGGCCTGCTAAAGATGTCAGCCTGGGTGGCTGAATTTATGGGCTCATCAAGCGTTAATCCAAAATCAGCTTCCCGTGCTGCAAAGAATCCATATGTCGCGCTCGGGGCGATATTTCATCAGAGGCCTCGCGGAAGTCAGATTCACATGGCGATTCAAATTAAAGCCCTAATCTTTCTTTGCGTTTCATAATTCATCGTGCAATAAAAACGTACAGCATGTAGCAGTCACGTAGCTGCAATTGACTCATTTATTCATGCGGAAACAGATGGCAATTTTTGGTTTAGGCTAATCTATATGAAGCAAAGTAATGGGGGAAAAAAAAAAAAAGACACCGTCCATTTTACTATTGGTTCGCTATCAGCTTGGCTTTCGCTACGCTCGTCGTCACGAAAACAGCCCACTAGAAACTCTATATCTGATGACAGAGGAACAGACTTCGGCGCCCGATGTTTTGTCATGACACCGAGATCGGGGCTTCCAATTCAAGTTGGCCTTCTTATGATTGTTTCTTGCTCTGGGCAGTAACCAGGCTGCTCGCATTAATTTCATCGCCGGCCTCTTTGAGACAAACAATTGATACCACCTGGAAAAGCGAGGAGGAGGATAAAAGGTGTCTGCTGCCTCTTTAGCAATATCATAACAAGAAATCATATTTACAGCCACAAAATATCTCATATCTTTGGCGGCGGATAAGTCGGAGCGCTGACGCAATCCCAAACGTACGTTTCAGTCTGAGGCACCCTGCAGTGTGTTCCTGCTAATAGCACTGCATGGACCATTTGCCGACGCACACACATGCACGCACGCACGTGCGCGCGCACACGTTGTCCTCATCTCCACTGCTTGTGCGCCGCTTCGCCGCAACGCTCGTACAAACGTTGCTCCGTTTGGCCTTAAAAGTGCACTTTTCCTGCCTCCGGTTGAGGTCCGGCTCTCGGCTCGGAAGCGCTTCTGGTGGACGTGGATGAACATTTGCCATCCCCCCCCTTTTTTTTTTTTGAGGGGGGCACTGACTCCTTACTGGATTCATCGATAAAAACAGGCAAAAAACAAACAAACAAACAAACAAAAAAAAGCTATACCAAAAATGGTATTTCGGTTGCTCATTTGTGAACAACTAAAGGTGCAGAAGAAAGAAAAAAACTCACTGAAAGGATCGTGTGTGTGTGTGTGTGCGTCATCTTGCCTACGAC
This sequence comes from Dactylopterus volitans, assembly GCA_901007715.1. Classification (NCBI taxonomy): domain Eukaryota; kingdom Metazoa; phylum Chordata; class Actinopteri; order Syngnathiformes; family Dactylopteridae; genus Dactylopterus; species Dactylopterus volitans. Next base: position 28,212 of record CAAKHG010023513.1, read on the forward strand.
GTACAGTATATCCACTAGAAGATGCTGCAGAGAGTTACCAGGAGGTCTCCGCGTATGTGTGCGTCATCGTGGGACAAAGCTACTATTTTCACCCAAAACACTGAGTGCTTGTGAAATCACTTCCTCTGTTAGCAGCAACAGATTTGATATGCTTCCTCCCTACATAATGCTGCTTTTATAAAACATGTCAGGCAGAGTTTTAGCGGCGGGTCCCTGACGCGGAGGTGTGAAGGGAATGCCTCGTTGACTCTCTCCGACCTCAGATTGAAACCACATTTGTGTCCCCGCCGAGCGGGTTTCTCGCGGTGACGTAATCCCGCTGCCATTTTAAATTCAAGAGGCCTTATCTTTAATTAATCGCTAAACACATACGTGGAATAGATTATTCATTACCGGCCGCGGATGGGAACGGCGGTCCGGCCGGCCAGGTTTCTAGCTTGCCCCCGTGCCGCAGTCGTTTTCATCAAGCTAAAGCAGAACAGGCACATACCTCAATGCTACTTTTACACTAATTAAAGGAAAATAATCCTCTTGCTGGAAGAAGATTCCAGATCCAGACTCCGTGTCTGGTCCCTGGCAGCGCGCTCGGCTCTGATTGACAAACCTGAAGCGAATCAAACCTTTTTTCTTTCTCTCTCTTTTTTTTTTTTAAACATCACTCGGGCGCAAATCATTTATTCCAGCGGATGCAGTTTCAAGCAGGCCGATCAGATGAGAGCAACACTTGTACAGCTGCACCTCACATGCTGTATCACACATGCTCTCCAAGTAGCAGTGATGCAGTTTCCCCTTATCATTCCCATATCTTATGACTTGTAGCAGGCGGGCGGAAGTGCGACGGGGGGAGTTCTCCGCGGCCGGGACTTAACGCTGACCAGGCGAGCGGCCGCGGAAGCTCGTCCAGAACCCTCTTAATGATTCATTAATGCACAGACGCAAAATACATTCACCGTTTGGGTCTGAATGCGAGGGATCTCACGAGCGTGCTTTTGTGATTTACCTCCCCACATAAATTGTTCAATTCCTGCTCCGGCGAGGAGGGTGTTTTATGGAGCTGTAAAATTAGGCCCACTTTATGGATCCAACAGCATGAAGCACTACTGTTTTTTTTTTTTTTGTTTTGTTTTTTTTCCACTTGATATTGATTAAGCGGTTTTGTATTGTCAAGCTGGTTCACATTAGTACACACACACACACACATGCTTGTTGTGTGTGTGTGTGTGTGTGTGTTTTTTGAAGATGATCATTTTTATCTGTGAAAACGAAGGCCCTTGGCAGAGCACTTTGAAGTTGATTACACAGTGTTTACGGCAATTATTGAATTCTGACAAATGTTTGAAGCAACGAGATTACATATCAAGGCCTTATCCCTCCCTCGGATAAAGACCGAAATTTTTTCCTAAACAAAGTCAGGGCAATGATGGCCATATTTGATTAGGGGAACGTATGCTACATGTTTAGGAGACAGGCTGAGCAAACATGTAATAGGATAGCTAAAACAGTAGGTCCTTCTTGTTGATGTTTGCCTCAACCTTAAAACCACACGCTGCTCTAATTCAAATTTACGTCCACCAAACAAAAGGCATGAAACAAAATACGAGGACTCGCTGCTGGAAGCTGCCCTCATAATGGTATTACAAACTTCCAAATCGAGGAGCTCTGAGGGGAGAAACGTCGGAACTGAGAGCGGTTTTCGAAAAAAAAACAAAAAAAAAAACAACCCTTTGAGACTGCAACTGTTTTCTCATGAGATGGTGTCCAAATGCTTTTATGGCAGCGAGGAAAAACAGCATAAAATAATTACAATAATCTGGGGCACACATGCTTCCTACATCAGCTAATTCTTCCTGCTTTGTGAATGAGTGTGCAGCCAGTGTTTATAACTCCGAAGCGGATCTCGCATTTATCCAAACCTCCGAGTGTATTTACACAAAGTGAGTTTTCTATATGGGAGATTTCCCATTTTTCTCTCTGACTGAGGAAGTCACATGTTGGGAGTCGACTGCCGAGCCTGCTTCATTCAACCAGTGATGCCGTTCATTTAGGGAGGGAGAGGAAGGGAAGAATGGGGGGCGGGAGGAGGACGGAAAAACCAAAAAAAAAATCTGAGTTTAGGAAAGAGAGGAAGGCTTGATGAGACTTCAGCTGCTACGGCAACACCAGCAAATGTGAATGAAGCACGGCCTGATATAAGCAAAAAAAAAAAAAATGTGAATGAATTTATCTGGGCAAGCGTCTCCATACAGTTAATGTGTATTTAACGCGAATACAAAAAGACAGAATTTCCAGAGGACAACAGTGACTGCCAAAGCTAGCACAAAATAATACTGTAAAAAAAAAAATAATAATAATAATATGGACCTTGCGCAGAAGTCCTATTATTCTTCCATAATGGGTGTAGCTGTTGTGTAACATGTTGTCATCGAATACAGTGAGTTTCCATGTTATCACGCCAGTTTCAATGCCTAATTTGCAAGTCAAATTATCCAACATCTGTGACCTAAGTGTGGTGAGAGCTCTCCTCGCTTCCTGTGAGAACATTTAGTTTAAAGAGAAGAAAAAAAAAAAAAAAAAAACGCCAAAAAGATTACAACTGCCACATGAGAAGAGATTAGGTGCGATCAGAGAAGCGGAGAACCTCTGAGAAGTTGCTGAAACGGCTGAATATCTGAGATCTTTATCAGGCAGGAGCTGAAATAAAAGCTGCTGCAGTCAATAAGGCTCGCATGGAGCCTGACATGTGTGCATGACAGTGGTCTCCAAGAGCCGGCCGGGTGTCCTGGTGGGTCTGCTGGCGCTGCACCTTGTTCCAATAAGGAGGAGGCAAAGCTATAATTGTTGCATATTTTCTTATTAGGTTTTCTATTTTAATTTCATTAACCTGTTTTCAGTTTCACTGCAGTTTTGGCCTCTTAGGCTGTTTTGCTTTTATTTAAAATTCCAAATTCAAGTTTAATTTTTCGCAGTTTTAGAGGATGTTATCTGTTAACAGATGACAGAATTTCTCCACTTCTCAATAACTTTCATTCATTCTAGTTTTCCCAACATGCGATGCAGTCTCAGTTAGCCATTCCTTTATCGGCAATGCAGGGTTTTTGGTATTTCATTTATTCTTTAGTTTTCATTGATGACCATAAACTTGGGAAGAAGTAGCAGGTTTAGTGTGTGAACAACAAAGGGGGAGAAAGAAGTTGAGGGAGATGGAGTCATGGAAAAGAAGATGGACTAAAATGCTGCTGTGACACATAATGAGTATTGAAACAGAATTAAATCAGAATATTTCTGTGTATTTCTGTGGAAAATGATCTCCTATATCTCTTCATCTGAGTTGCCCGCTCTTCCAACTATGTTTTTTCGTCTATTTATCCACACACCATCTTAGAGAATTTCTCTCTTCTCCCCCGTCTTAATATTGTATCATATACTTTTCTTTCCCTCCCCTCTCCTGCCAGTCACTGTTTTGGTACAGCAATTCCAGAAGAGTGAAAAGGAAGTGGTCTCCTAAGGAGCCACAACTCTAAACAGGCGGCGCTGTGAAAATATGGCATTCAAGAAACACAATGCCAAAACTTCTGACCACAATGGCGGCATTCAAACAGCTGCAGGCACTGAGAGCCTTTAATGGGATAAAAACAAAGACATGGATGGAAAAAAAGGGGGGTCGGGGGGGCAAAATAACAAAGCAGCAGTAGCAGGGGGGTTAAAAATCAAGAACTGAGCTCCAGCTGAATCTGCGTGGAGCTGAGGAGTCGGCCGGTCCTCGGAAATGAGAGATGAGAAAGAGATGATGCTAATACGGCAGCCCGCTGCGTCTCATCGCAGTGGAGTTTATGCCCCCTGCAGATGACTTTGAAAGCATCGTGAACGGGGGCTCGCGGCGAAAGCAAGAGGCTGCGGGGAGAGGCTGAGGGACTGAGTGAAGCGCCGGGCGGGAAGGGAGGAGGGAAGCGGGAATGAGTGGTGCTTCTGTGGAGCAGAAAATCAGCGCAGAGCACATTCCAGGTGTAAAGAATTAGAGGAGATGGCACATCAAACGGAGGCTGGGGTGGGGGCGGGGGGCGCGCTCTGCCTCTTTTTCCTGTCGCCCTGGCGGCAGGAAATGCTCCGCGGCATCCTGTGAGCTGACCAGAGAGAGAGGCAGGCGAGAGGGAGGCAGGCAGACGAGACCAAATAAAGTGGGAGGTCGAGAACATGTAGAAAATGTTCAACAACATCCTGCGGAGAGGAGGGAAAGTAGGGGACAAGAAAGGGGGTGGTACTGCAGGATACATGGAAACAGAACCATGTAGAGTAATACGAAGCAGGCATGACACCAGAAGTTGCACTAACACGGAGAGGACGACGGATTAATTGAGGAGAGAAGAAAAAAAAGAACTCATAGCAACAACATGCGGTGCATTTGAGAGTTAAATAAATCAGAACATAAACTGTTATGCAGATTTGTTTTCCCAGCATTTTGCCTCTGTACCCGCATGCGTGTGTATTCATCCAGATGTAATTGCTTAAAGCTTGGAGCTGCAATGAAGGTAAAGGAACGGCAACCCTTTTTATGCGCAGCCGCGCATATTCAGTGGTTCAAAAATGATTGAATAAAGTAACATTATTATGAATATTGTGAATGTTTTTAGTCTGAACATCACCAAACGCTGGTGATGCTTTGACAGGCCTTTTTTTTTTACTGCAGTTGCTGCTTGTTTGTGGGCTTCTCTGCCCTCAGATTGGTCTTGGGTAAGTGAAAAGCAAGTTCTTTTGGGTCGAGACCTGGTGACTCGTTTGGCCACTGAATTATATCACTTTTCTTTGCTTTGAGAAGCTTCTAGGTTGCGTCCAGCATCATGTTTGGGGTCATTATCCATCTACATCTCCATCTACGAGGCGCCGCCCTCTCAGTTTTGCTTTCGGCTGAATGTGAGCAGAGGAATTCGTGGGCCATCATCAAGCTCCGCAGACGCCTGATAACGGCCCATTTATCTGTGTCAGGTGGGCTGAAGCAGGGAGGTGACATCCAAAATATGTAGGCTGCTCTGTGGTATTGCCAAAGTAACAGTATGACAGGCTGCATGTATAAGATACTGTCGAATGCCTCTGTGTACAGTCTGATACGTCAGCTTGTGACGGGTGAGCCTCTGCCGCCTGTCCAACATGTGCCTGTCAGCTGGATCTCTCCCTCGCCCTTCAAACCCGGCACTCAAACCCCCTAAAAACTCTAATGTGGTTTTAAAATGCTAATAATTTCCGTCCATTACCAATCTATACAAAATGTGAGGCCTTGAAAGAGAAAAGAAAAGAAAAAAACCCTCTTTAAAAGACTCTTCAAATGCTTTCTCAGTTGTTAGAAGATGAGATGGAAAAATATCAAGAGGAGAACGATGCTTCAAACACTGGATTCGTCACTACTGAGGAATGGAGGGAAGCCCTGCCAGCACTTGGACATTTAATTTCAGCATAAATACTGTATATGTAGCGGAGCATATTTGTCTGAGTTAATCATTTTTGCCCCGCTTCCATGTGCGAAAACCTACAGCTGTGCATGCGTGCGATGATAAAAGTGGCGTGTGTGGGGCGCTGATTGGAAGGACTGGCGTGTGCGTGCGTGTCTTTGTGTATGAATGCGTTAGTGCGTGTGTGTGTGTGTGTGTGTGTGTGTGTGTGCCGGGTTCAGTCATGGAGAGAAGAAAGAGGACCACCGCAGTAGAGCTGTCTACATGGTGGCTTCACATTTCCCTACGCGGTTGTCTTAAATCTGCAGCTGAAGTAACATGGAGGACACACGCGCTGCGCGCTGCCGGCGCGTCGGCCCCACGCTGGGTGTACCTGTCGCCCCGGTGACTCTTGGCGCCGATAACAAAGCCTGCGGAGGGTTCGCGACGCCGCGAGGACGTTCGCATGCTTCAGAGCCGACGTTTCAGAATGAGAGTGCAACCGCCACGTCCAAGCCAGCATCACAACTCAGCCACTGCATCTGACTGGGCCTATAACTTCACATTCATGTTCTCTTTATGAGAAAATCAACAACTCGTTTTGTGTAATGGACTTAAGATCACTTGAAGACGTGTTATTTCCTATTTCTCCTACAGGGTAATAGGAAATGACCATAATAAAGGCCAGCCAAGACTCTTTGCAAAAGCATTATGATGTCACACTGAAGCTGACCTTTGAGCTGTTGGGTCATCCTTTCATCATTCTATTTTTGTTCTGACATTTCTGTCATAATCTGTTAATTTGTTCTTGAGTTATGGCAAAAAAAAACCCAAAACATTTTCTGAGGTCATACCGACCTTTGACCCGTGCCTGACGCATAATGAGGAGCGTACCAGCAACAAAACACTCGCGAGAACGGCATCAGTGGGGCGTCACAGGGACCTTTGACCTTTGACTGTGGAAACCTAATGAGTTCATCCTTGAGTCAGTGGACATTTGTGCTAGAATTTGAGAATTTATCATAGTCACAAAATTGTGGGAGATAGACAAACACTACTGTATATACTGTACACTGTGTGTATATATATATATACATATACATACACAGTATATCTTAAATATATCTCAAAATATTAAAACCTTGTGACAATTTTTGCTCTGTTCGTATCTTCAAATATTTATATATATATTTATATTTTTCTTTCTCTCTTCAAGCCAGCCATTATCCAAATGCTAACAGAGCAAAAAAATGTCACAAGGTTTTAATATTTTAAGATATCTTTAAGATATTTGTGCTATATGAAAAATGGCCTTAAAAGGAAAGCATCGGGAAAATCATTGAGGGCTAGAGGAGCTTATCCAACAGATGAATTAAAGCTGCGCTCTACTGTAAATAAGTCCCTTTGTATTGAGCGGGAGGGAGTAAAAATAACTGGTAAAGGAGAGACAGTTGTGAGCCCGGTTTTGTGCCAGCTTCTGGTCCTTTCAAGTCTTATTGGGCCTCCTGGGGTTGTAATGTGCCTCTTATTACACCAGCATCAGGCAATTACCCGACTGGCTTCTCATCGGGTTCCCGGACCCGCAACACAACACAACAACGCACAGCTTACACCGCAACTTCACACATGAGGAGCGAGGTTTTCGCGGCGCCGCTTCGATGCGAGCGCCACAGAAAGAAGATTAGACAAAAGCGGACACACAGTGCAAGTGCCCCCTTTTGGACGGTCCACCTGGCGTGTGATCCGCCGCCGCGCGATTGGCTGGTCCGGAGTCCCCCCTGAACCCCCCATGACAGCTTCAAACCAACCACACAGGATGCCAGAACATCAACATGTCATGAGCAGCGAGACAAAGAAGAAAAACACAATAATGTGCGAGGCTGGGCCTCGGCTACACACACACACACACACACACATGGACGCTAACGCAAAACATATGCACGCGGCGTTTTCCCGCGCGCGCACTTGTCACACTTTGACAGGGTAACACCGGTAGAATGTGTGTATCGCGCGCCGCAGCCGGGCGCAGTGCTTCCCAGCGTGTGTGTGTGTGATATGGGTGTATTCTTAGAACCCTTATATCCTGCTCCAGGATGAACGTTTTTTTTTTTTTTTTTTTTTTTTTTTTCTCCCCCCTCACACACACACACACAGACACGAGCGCACTTCACTGAGGTTGCAGTCCTGTGGCCGGGCGCTCAACCCCTGGATCAGGCCCTTTTATGAGCGCGGGACAGCTGAGCGGTTATCCCTCTCACATCTGTCGGCAGGCATCCCGACCTGACTGACAGCGGAACGGCAAAACACACAAGGCCAGTTTCCGGGAAGCTCTCTGATAAGGTCTGCCACCGTGAGCGTCCCCGAAAAAGAAAAAAAAAGAAAAAAAAACGGGGAATGTGGAACTCCAGGAGTGACACGCGGACAGATGTCGCGGTGGGGGAAATGAGACGTGGGCGGGCGGGTGTTGGGAGGCAAAGGTGCTCTGGTTTTCAATGGGACTCTCATGCGACAAGTGACCAGCTGGGTTTACATGGGCGGGCTTATTTTTTCTTTCTTTTTAAAAAAATTTAAATTCTGACTGAAATCATCCAGAATGAAGGTTTTGGGGTCGACTGTTTACATGTGACGTGATCTAATCTGGTCGGGTGTTTACATGGCTGAGGCGTCCAATCAGAGAGACCGTGTGCGTGCGCGGAGGGGGATGTTTACAGCGCACCACGTGCTTGATGAGCGGTTAAAAAAAAAAAAAAAAAAGATTTTCTGTCGTCTAGCCAGCTTAGTTACTGCAGTTTTAACCAATTTACAGCTAAGGGAAGGTGAGCACCATTCCTCCTCACAAAGCCATAAGTGTGTGGAGGAACGTGCTGCAGCAGAGCCTGCTGGGAATTTTACGACCTAGAATGGGAGCAAAACTTTCACTCGATGTGCCAATTATTCCCAAAGTCGTGCAAGGCTGATGGAGGGATTGACGGCTCCGGATTACGTCATCCCTGGTTTACGGCCGTTGCAGTCGTGCAGACTTGAGAGGCAGAAGGCATTCTGATTGGATGTTTACATGGCAATATTCTTCTTTCCTTCACCCCAGTCCTTGCAAATGAAATATCACTCAGTTTGGGCATTTAAACCGGATATAATTGGAATATTTGGCTCCATGTAGTCCCAGCTACTGTCAAACAGCTGACAGCACTTGTATGTCAGACCGTTCGCATTTGGGCTCTACCTCTGTAGCCATCAACGATCCCTCAAGAGGCACTCAAAACTAATCAATTAGAACTGTTAAAGCCTTTCACATAAGAAGCAAAACGTTTTGAGCCATGAAAAAAAAAGATATCCAGTCTTTATCTATCTAAGCTCTCGTGATCTGGACCAGGTGTCTCCATTTTCTCCAGCTGACCGAAAAATTAAGCCAAAAAAAAAAAAAAAAATCCCAGTTCTGCGTGTTGCCATCTTGGTGGGTGGTTTATTTTGGAGGCTGCGCAGTAATAAATGAAAGCTGGAGCCATCATATATATTCTACTCTGAGTGGCTGGTTTACTGCCACATGACATGAAACAGACAATCACCATTAGGGAACATTATTGCACCATGTTTGCATGTGCTTATTGCTGCTCTACAGATGGGCATTCGATGGGGATTGACTCACTTCTGGAGCCGGCCTCAAGTGGCCACACCGGGAACTGCAGGTTTCGGTTCTGACACATGTCAGTACGCGAGACATACACAAGACTTCTTCTGCAGAGATACTGGGGACCTTGAAAATTTAATTAAAAATGATACTGTCAGCCGGTGCCGAGCTGTTGAATGAATCGAAAGGCTTCATGGTTTTTCGAGAGCAGAGTTTTTTACCCCACAGATGACAGGGCAACATATTCATTATATTTTGAGACAACACAGCGATTTGCATGGAAATTTTCACAACATCCTGTCAAGGATTGGATGACTTATTCTCTCTGACCTCACGGCGCTGTCATAGAAAAAGATCCTCCAAAATGACTGGAATTCTTCCTCTCTGGATGACGGCTGTCCTGAGCAGAGTCCATACAAATCTATCCAAAGTTATGAAGACATTTCAGGCTGGACCCGAGCGTCGGACCAGCGGACCAAAAGACAAACTGACTGATATAACCATCCCTACAGCTCCTGCCAACAAAAAAAAGAGGGAAAATAAGTTGCGGTTTACTTGTTTGATTCTCCTGTGGTGAGTCCTAATACCCTCTTCACTCCCTCTTCTCCCCTTTCTCTGCACACAACATCGCAATCATAAAATAGCCATAAAAATGTATAGCAGTGCCCTGGCTGGGGTTTCCCACCCCCCCCTCAGCCCCACAACCCCCCTAATCTCCCTAAACCTCTAACTGCAGGCAGAGGGATACAAGTGTTGTGGTGCAATCTTCTCACAGAGCAGAGGGCCTGAGAATAACATCACAAAGGCCACAGATATTTATGGAATGAACCACAGGCTGTACACAGAAGTCAGCAGACACCACAACACAAGACCCTGTATACAGCTCCCGACTCGTATACAGCGCAAGACAGTGCCGGCTAAACACATAATGAAGAGCTGTGGTCCAGGGCTTACTATGATGGATATGTGGAATTAGAGGGACGAGGAGAAATGATAAAAAAAAAACAAAAAAACAAAAAGCAAAGACGTATTATGATATATGAGTTAGTGGCTTCACATTGTGATGAATCATTAATTTTATTGAACATTTATATGAGTCCAGCTCTGAGTATGTGTTTTAGGGCCTGGAGGTGGAGAGTGAGAGGGACGAGCGGCTGGGCGGCGCGGAGCGCTCGCTTAGAAAGACCGATCGCTTCGCGCCGTGTGGCTGGCTTGATTGAGCGCAGTGGTCAGGTACTCTGGTTCGCAGATCAAAGATCAAATCCACTAACATTCGTCTGGTTTCCTCTTTCCTGCGCTCGGAACATATCGCTCCGCCGACACAAGTCTTCCCCTTTATGCTCGCGGAAGGCAAATGGCGTTTTCCGCCTTTCCGCACGGGCTCGCCTGCCACGCGATACGCTCCGCTGCGGCGTCGGAGAGATAAAGAAACCTATCAATCACGGCGGTTCCCGCAAGAAAGGATGACGGATGTCACTTAATCGGAAGAAGAAGAGAAGGTGAGGGAGGAAATATTCCGCCTCAAAGCCACAGCTGAGACCGCGGCGGCCGGGTCCACGCTTCCTTCTCGTCTCGAGCGCCGCTCTCGACATGAGCCCTGTGCGAGCTCACCTCAAGCCCCGTCTGTCGGCCCCGCGCAGGCCGTCCCGCCTGATTCAGAGCATAAATGGCAGGGTGAGCTTTAATAAAAAAGGGGGCGTGTGATTTATTCCAGCTAGTGGCCGTCCCCATTTTTAAAACAATTTGATGCCGCATTCATCTCGGGTGTCAGGGCGATGTGAAATGTGTCCTTCGCCTTGACCAGCACCAGGTGTTTCATTTGCTGGACTGGCAAAAAAAAAAAGAAAAAAGAAAAAAAATTTTTTTATTCTGGCTTCTTCTTCTAACATCGAAAAGAAAGGAGGAACATGTGTTCAAAGAGAGAATAGAGGGCAAAAAGAAAGAATGATTTAGAGTCGGCGAAGAAAGGTCCAGGCTCTAATCCTCCCGACTGATTCCTCGATCCACAGCTTCCCGGGTCCGAAGAGCGCGCAAGAGGAATCAAACCCAGGCCTCGGAGTCCCTCAGAGCCGCTCATGTTGACGAGATCTTTCACACTCTCAGCCACTTTACCTCAGTTTGACTGCTGGGAGGCTCTCCAGCTCAGCTCCTCCGCTGGCTGGCTCGGGTTCAACAAGCCCTCATGGCCCCGTGCCATTTCCCCGTTTTCTGCCCTAAAAGCCTCGATTGACTACTGCTTTACATTACGATGATTGAAGATATGACTTAAACGCACGATTGCTACACTCACTTTCATGCAATAATGCAGCAGGGATTACGGTAAAGACATTTCTGAAGTCATGAGAGAGGCGGCGAGAAGCAGCAACAACATCAATATACACACAAGAACCAACTGAGAGATCAGAACAGCGATTCGGCCACAAAAGGACCAATAAAATTAGAGATTTACTGAGCTGGTTTGGTTTCGCCCTCTGATCTGTGTTAATGACACGCTGCCATATTTTCACAAAAAGACAAATTCTAGAATAGAGAGACGACGACTAGCAAGTTAAGATCGTCTGATTATATTTTCAAAGCCTAAAAGTCAAAGACGGAAATAGATTAAGAGAACTTTGATTCAAAAAGCTCATGTCTGGCTGGGCAATCCCCAAACACACACACTTACACACACACTTACACACACACACACACCACATCCACTGCTCCACAAACACTGCACACTTCAAGCACTCTGCAGCGCGTCATTGAGAACTTTTACAACGTGACCTCGTTCGGCGTTACTATTACAAAATTTATTTTGGGTTTCATATAAAAACAAAATTCGCTCATGAATCCCGCTCATCGTGGAGGCCGCTATGGCACCGGCAGCCCGAAATATGCCAAATTGGAGTCCTTTAATTCTTTCGATATGAATACTACCGTCGCTGCCTTCGCTGCCGCCGCGAGGAGTTTATCATTAAACGCGCTCAGCAGCCCGTGGAGGTTTTAAAACTGCTCCTAAATCAGTGTATATAAGTGCCGGTTCTGGGCGTCACTGTGTGTGGCCCGAGCAGCTCCTCTCCTTCGGCTGCGGCAGCGAACCAGAGCCGGCGCACTTTTCGCTGGTGTAAACAAACGGGGAAATGGGGCACTTGGCAGCAGACTAAAGTGAGTGATGAGGCAAGTGTGCACTGAAGCATCTAATGAATCATTTGCTGGGAACTCTGGGTTTTATGAGGAAAAGAAAGATGAGGAGGGAAGACAAGGAAAGAGGGGGTGGGGGGGGCGGACCAGCTGAGAGCACACACACACACACAGGACCAAAAAAAATAATAATAATAAAAGAGTGGCATTTCGTAAGAAATAAGACGGGAAAAATAAGGGTCGCAGCTGTCACGCAAGACACCTGAGAGGACCATCGGGTGAGCTTGCCTCAATGTGAGGACAAGAGATTAGGATGCATAAAACTCGCCGGGTCTCCTAATCCCGCTATTAGCGCAGCAGCAGTAGTGTGTGAACCCTGGTGACCGCTCGTGAATTTACTGAGGTGACTGGTGATGCAGTGACAAGTCTGCACCTTTGAACGGAGGAGGATGTGATGGAGGGGGGCGGGCGGGGGGGTAAGCAGCTTGGCTCCACACCTTGCCTTCACCGGCAGAAATGGGAGGCACCGCAGCTGCTTCAATCTGAATCGATCAGAAACAGTCCAGAGAGCTCCCATGTAAATGTAAAAAAGTAGCATAATACTCACAGCAGCTGAGCTATCAATCTATCTGCATATTCGCTCTATGGTTAAGCATTTAGCTTGCGTCTGTGCAAGCTCATAATGATTATGTGTTACGAAAATTGTTTTTGAAACCAGTTTACCACAAGTGCAACTTCTGCTGCGCAGTTAACTCGTAGGTTTTTATAGTTATACCAAGAGCAATTTTATGTGAAATTGGAAATGTGGCATTTATTTAAATAGCTCATGTTGCTTTTAGGATCCTATAATGCGGGCTGAGCTATAGAATTTAGTGGATTGAGCCATTTTTGAAAAAAAAGAAAAAGAAACACAGATATATGATTGCTTCCTCGCAATTTTCTGACCAGATGAAATCACTTACTGTCAGGCAGCGAGAAAGAGGAGTGCACCTCTCCTCATCCCCACCTCTCTGGGGACATGTATCCCTCCATCCACACATCCCTGGATGCTACTGGGGGAGAGGAGTGCATGTAGCACTCTGCCAGGGATGTTTTATTAGTAACAGGCAGGATCTTGGCTTCGGAGAGCCGTGTTTATCTGTGGAGGGGAGATCCCCATCAAAACCACTTATTAGGACATATATGTGGGCTTAACCAGGAAGCCCTTCAACAGCAATAAGGGGCTGGCGCACTGACCACAGTGTGCTGGGACTGGGACTAGTCTAACCAACACTGAGGAGATGGGGGAAAGGCGAGAAGGGGAAGAAGGAAATAACAAATACGGATGGAGACATGCAGAGAAAACATTAGACGCGGGCCCGTAAGACTGACGGCAAATGTAGAAAGGGAGTAGGGGAAAGTGAGAGCGAGTGGAAAGCGATGGATCTAAGTATTAATAAAAAAAAAAGTATTCCTACACGGGCGGCAGCCAAGAGGAAAGAGCAGGAAAAGGCAGAGGGAGAGAGGAAAATGATGACATGGGGAGAAGGGTGAGAAGCAGGAAATAACAAAGAGCGGAAGAGACAATTACTAAAAAATAACCTTTAATGCGGGAGGATAAAAAGGAGGGTGGAGATGAGGAGGGACTGAGACACAGAGAGAGAGCTGATGAGGTCAAGAGGATGGTTGGCGGCGGCCAGAGAATGTGGGGGAAATAGGCTAATAAGACGTTAGGTGACAGACCATAATGAAAATGGATGCTAAAGGTCAAGTGAGTTATCAAGAACTAAAACACAAACATTGGATGGGGAAAGGCAGCGGAGAGCGAGGGAGGGAAAAAAAAAATGCTTTGGAAAGAGTAAGACACTGGGAGAGCGAGCGAGTCCATTGATAGGTCCACAGCGTGCTGGCTTGGCTCCGCATCGCTATTGACACAGCGGCAGCCGGCTCTGCTGTTGCCGCGGCAACGCAGGCATGTGCCCTGATCAAAACAAAAAAACAGAAAACATATTTTTTGCGGCAGCGCGGGATGCTCCCTCAGACAGGCCATGAGGTAACGAGTGTGTGATGGAATCTAGCGCTGTGTCATTTAGGTGTGGGGGATGCCGGGAATCGTGCAGGATATTTTAAGACGCCAGCAAACACACATGCAGGAACATGTGCAGGCCCGTCGATGCGGTGATCGCCGGCTTGCATCCATGGGAGGGGGGAAAAAAAACAACCCTTAAACACACTCAAATGTGCTATCTTAATATTTCCTTGAAGCAACTGTTTACTGCTTGGGTGAGTTAAAAAAGACAAACGGCAATTGTGAGACCTGAAAACGCTCATATTTTTAGGCGAAGTACCGCGACAGTAATTAAAAGGTAAAAAAAAAAAAGAAAAGGCCATTTGTAAGGATGATGTCATTAAACCAGGTTAAGCTCTCGTTATGCGTCAAACTAAATGCTTTTTCAGGCCGCGAGAATACGAAACCTCATTTCCGTCCGCTAGAATGTAACTTTCCCCAAACAGACAATTTGCCAATTACCGACCTGACACAACAATTACCTGCTGGTGTGTGGAGAAGTTAAACCAGACCCGATCCGAATTTCTCTCGAGCTTTTTCAATCAACGTCAAACAAGTAATGATCATAGACTGAAGTAAGTCAGTGGTGAATGACACCATGACCAACCTATAAAAGTGTTACATATACATATATATACACAAGTGTTGGCAGTATTATTAGCTGAGATTCTGAGGCTACATTTCTTGGAAAATGATGTATTAAGTAACTGGCATTTTATACTGCTACAACATCACATTAAAAGTATTTTACAAGTTTTAGATACTTAGTACTGAGTGCTATCGTTCGTCAAAAAAAGCATCTATAAGATAATGGTCTGGATGAGTTGGATGGCTGGAGAGAGGTGGAGCAGGAAGTAGCAGCCACAACTGAGCTGTTAGATGAAGAGAGGCAGATGACATCTGACGCCACTTCAACTGCCCGGCTAAAAGAACCAGCTCCTGTGTCACTGTGCCAAGCTGCTAGCAGACTCAAGCTCCCCGCAGAGTAAACTCAGATGGCAAAGTGAAAGAAACAAACCAGTTATTGTCTGATTACTCTATTTAAATGACTACACTTTATTTTGCGGCCTCCAGAAGTCTAGATCCTGTATGATTAGTATTTGCTGTTACCACCAGTAACACTTTTGAACTTGTCAGTATATAAAAATGTTCAAACCATTGACTGAAAGGCCAATTTCGATAAGTATGCCCTGTCATTAACGTTACTGAAGTTGATGACTTTTTTTTTTTTTTTTTTTTTTGGACCATTGTATGGGTTCTTTAACATCTGCTAGGTGTCACAAAGCGCCCTAAGAAGGGGGCACTGATTCCCCGCGAGGAATTTGTCGGAGGGGTCCGCGTGTCTCCCGGGCCAACAAGAAGCTTTCAATTAAGTGTTCCATGAGTGAAAGAAAAAATCTTATTGGGGGGGAAAAAAAAAAGGCGGAGGGAAAAGAAAAAGACTGGGAGAAAATAGGAGCGGGGAGTAAAAGATCTGTGAGATTTTACAGAGGGCCCAAACCACAAGAAAGTCAGGGCTGAACGCATGCTGGACATTCCCAGGCCGGCACTCATGCACTTGGAAAAAGCCGGCTTTTTCAAGACAGGAAAATGATTTCAGCTGTGTAAATTGACAGTGGCCTTGTAGCTGGAGATGGAGAGGGAGAGAGAGGGGAAGCCTTCAAGTTCCGTGTCATAATTCCCGCTTAGTGAAGAAACGGCTGGGGACCTGCCCCTTTAGGTAAACAAAAATCCGACATCGCGCGATCAAACGAAAAGTGCGTTAATTGCTACCAAATGAGCCCGGTGGTGAACATCGGCTTGGCGCCGCAGTATTACAGTCAAACAGGTTTGTTTTGCCGCCTTTGAAGAGGTCCGTCCAGTATACATGACGAATACACATTGCATGCTGGGAATGTTCACGCTGAGAGGGGAAGCTGTTGCGAGAGGCGTCGTTAGCGGTCCGACGTCGGGGTACGTCTTGTCTGGGGTGTGTTTACGCCTGGGGGCTATTTTAGCCTTCGCTCTTATCGGCTCTCCCAGGGTGGCGTCACAGTAAATCGTGGCTTTTAGACACCGTGAGGCCGATCGTCCCGCATGGAGCAGACAGCAACGCCATCATCCCCCGCCCGGATCGGCCATTCAATTACGACAACGGATGCAATTAGTGGCGGGCTTTAAAGGGAACTAGCAGCAAAACGGCTACCGAGACGCGCGGACATATTTCTCCTTATAGCCACATATGGTTATAGATTGTAAACACACACTGGTTTGCATGATTACAGACTCTCACATGACGCTCTCTATATGACTCTGAAGGGGAGGGAGGAGGGCGCACACGGGTGGAATTCGACGCGGACGGAGCACAGGGGAGTGCCTGGTATGTCCCCCGACCTCAGGGTTATCAATCACGCGGCTCAGAAGTGTGATCGTCCCAAATTGGAGGGCAGATGCGCGCAGCGAAGGTGGTGAGGATAATGCCCGGTTACGACTGGAAGAATGAACACACAGAGCGGTTTTTTGCATAATTTCTGGGTTCCAGCGCGCTGAGGGAAGTGGTGACTCTTGGCTTCTGTGTGCAGAGGTTAAGGGGTGACTGAATGTGGGTGTGTTTGTGTACACCGCCGTGCCTGCTGCCAGTGTGCGCATATTTTTGCGTTATGAACAGCATGCGGGCTGTGAGCGTGGCACACTTTGGGCATGAAAACACGGCTGAGTGAAGGTGGGTCAACATTGGGAGTGTGTGTCCTGCTCCGTGAATTGCATGCCAACGCCTGTATGTGTGTGTTAAGGCCAGGGTGGAGCCTCGTGTGACGCCAGCTTTGTCTATGAGCAGATGTGGGCACCACAACCACCGAGCCACCAATCATCTAACTCCCAGAGGCAGAACATTACTGGCCGATATAGGGTGAAATTGCATGGCTGGTCTCACTGGTTTTTGGGGTGAAAGTCTGAGGAAAAAAAAAAAAAAAAAAACCTTTTTCTCAACGGATTATTTCCCCGTGCCCACAAGATCATCAATTATCATCTCGCATGATAACAACGCGGCCAGCCTATCAACAAAATACATCCAGGCGCGGTTTCTATAGAGACGTGGTCGTCTCATCCCATTAGCCGCGCTAACTTCCACCAAAACAAACAACAAACAGCACAGGACACTGTGAGAAACTGGTGGGGATGAAAAAAAAAGAGAGAGAGCGAGAGAGAGAGACAGAAAAAAAAAGTCCCTGCAAAACAGTAGCTATGGTTACTGATCAATACCATCTTTGCCTCAGCACATCAGACAAGTAAATGGAAGCCTGAGGCAGATAGCTTGAGTAATCTAGAAGAAATTTGGACAATGTTGGACAGAGTGTGGTATTTCTCCCCATCTGGCCTTGATGGTTACAGATTGTCAGACATGCCTTTAGGTCTGGACCCCCTCTGCCTCGCTGCACTCTCCACCATGTATGACACTCCCACTCGTTGAAGCCAACAATGAAGGCTGAAGTGGCCTCTCTCTCTCTCTCTCTCTCTTTCTCCCTCTCTCCTCCTTTTGTTGTCCACCTTCCTTTCCTGTTTCTTTTTTTTCTTCACCCCCCTCCGCCCCCCCACCCACCACCTTCCTCCACATCACGTCTTGTGTCAGCTCACATCTCACTTGCAGCTGCGCAACGCATTAGGCGTCACTTTTATCTCGCTCATTACATGTGTTTGCCAGCGCCGAATCTGCCCATTCACACAAGCGCTTTTCTCGCAGACACATGCTGCGGGGCTGCGGTTTTGAGGCAGCTATGACACAATCCAGATTCTTTTAGCTGCCTATAGCAGGGAAATGTGTTTTGCGCTGAGCTATTATCCTCAGAAGTCAGAAGATTTTTTTCCCCTGCCGAGCCAGCTTTGATCCACATGGCACTGGGGGAGGAGGAGGTGGTGGTGGCGGCGGCGGAGGGGGTCTTGTGTCAACAGTGTTGTGTTTTAGCTGGAGGGCCCCGGCGGACCCCGAAGGTGTCACTCATGGCTCTCTGTCATTGTTGGTGTAGCCTAACTACTATGTGGCACTGTCACTTGCTGTGCTGAGACGATAAACAGCACGAGGCCGCCGGAGAGCACTTGCCCCGCAACAGGTTGCGCGCGGTGTGATTGTATCTGACAAAGGCGGCCATGAAGTTGCAGTCTTATAAGAGAAAGGGTGATCAGTGTGAGTGTGGAAATGATGGAGGAGGCATCTTTCTGATACATTTCATCAGTCGTGGTAAATGATGGCTTCATGACGACAGTGACCGGAGACATAAACTCATTTGTTACCATGGCGATAACCCGACTGAACAAGAGAAGGCAGCTATGTGGAATATGTGTGGAAAAACAATGATACATAAGGGATGTGCGATATACTTGGGATGTGCGATATATATTTACTGGATTTCCTGGTATATATTTAGACAATTTTAAATATTTTTCGTTTTTTTTTTTTTTAAATCTGATGAGCTACGCTGCTACAGATAATCGCTATTGTTGTTTATCTGTTGTTTTTAAATGCAGTTTAATGTGTTTTTTTGTGGCTAATCAGGCTGCCTGTCGGAGTCTAGGTTCTGCACTGTCCAATAGAGAAAAGAGACCAGCTGTTGGGCCAAGAAACGAAGACGTGCATGAATAAATGAATTTTAAATTAACCTGCCGTGCAAATCAAAGTTACTCATAATTTTCAAAAATTTGATTATTCGGCGTGAATTACAAATGCATTCAACTGCGACCGATGCGGTGCTGCATTTTGAAATCGGTTTGAATTATGTTACCATAGGAAAATCTGCAAATGCCAATTTAATTCAGGGCTAAATGAGCGTCTGTCTCACTGGTAGATGTCCTTTCGCAGCACAGTGCGGGTGAGAGGATTGTCAGCCTGAGGAGCCATGCTGAGGGAACCCAACTTGAGCACCACGGTGTCCTCTTTCTTCACATGGGGATCTGCCGGGACGTTGCATGCAGAGAAAAAAAAAAACACAATACACATCATATACAGACATATATATACTGTATATATATATATATCTTGTGTGCATGACTAAAACACATAAAGCGCACAAAATACATGACTTCAAGGGATTATACACACACGGGAAAAAAAAAAGCTTTACCACGATTAGTAATTACTACCAGCAGACAAAACAATGATTTTATGTTCCGTAGGAGTGTGTATAAACATGGTTGGTTCTTCAGAACCTCAACTATTTGTCTTAGAAAATGTCTCTGCATACTAATGTGGTGGTTTGCTATGTCTGGACGACCATGACAAAGGTTTTCATACAGGCCCACAGACCCCGAGGATCCGAAACATAGCCTGTGACATAATACTGTCCCAAATGCTCTCATGTCTGCGCAGAAGTGAGTGTTTGAGAAGCAGTTCTCTGACCTGATGTGGCGTGTTTTTCTAGAGCTCCAGGGCAGAAGACCCGGATCACACTGGTGTTGATGTAGATGAGAGGCAGACACCGAGAGGTCAGTGTGTGGCTTCTCATTGGCTGGCCTGCGGACTTCCCACGCTCTCTGTAGCGCCTCGGTACGGTAGCCTGAAAATCCAGGCAAAGTGAAAAACATTCAAAACTAAAAAAAAAAAACCCACATATTTTTTCATGGCTTTTTGATGACAACAACGGGACCGAGTACAGTGCTTTCAGTAGTGGCGAGCAGGTTCAACAACGCTTCAATCAAGCTTCTTCCAACCTGAAACACTCCGGCTACGGTGGCCAATAAGGGACAGGACAGCACCACGTCAAAGGGCTGGGCTGTCAGCAGGATTTCTCTCAGGTACTGAGGCGAGCTGTCCGCCAGCGGGTCAGCGGTCATCCGCTGGCTGGCTGTGGTAGCGCCGCTGCGCGTCGGCCGCTCGGGCCGCGTGGTCAGCTTGTGACGCACGTTTTTGGTGACGGCCTGCGTGTAGGTGATGGACAGGAAGCCGTGCTGCTGGTGGGAGCCCTCCAGGACCTTGGCTGCCGTCTGGTCGGTGATGACATACGAGAAACTCCAGTGGTGAAAGGTGCCGTCACGAAGAGCAACGCCAGACAAAAACCTGAACTGCTCAGTGTTATTTTGGTCTGATTTCTTGGATGAGGGTTATTATTCCTGCTTAAAAATAACAGTAAATACCTATTAAGGCAAATATCATAAAATTGGCATAATTTAGAGGCAATTGCCGGGTTTCAAGAAAAGAGATATCAAATATGAATGATTTTAGAAAAAACTATTCAAAACTTAAATAATGAATGATGCAGGTATCTCAAAAGAAGCTTGAGTTTGGGATATCAGGTGACAATCAGGATAAGACTAACCTCAGCCAAGAAAAACAGCCCTCTGTTACTATAGCAACTCTCAAAAGAGCTAGCCAAGCTGAAGCTGCTAGCAAAAAGAGCAGATATTTGTTCATATTCTGTGTAATTAGTGATTAAGATTGGATGAGACGCAAAAAGTCTTCTTTTTTTTTTTTCTATCACCGCAAGCTGTTTTAAAGTGGAAATAGACAAGGTTTCATTTTCAGTAGTTTGAGTGTTGCTTTGTGCCAATAAGTAGTTACGGCAGGTGTTAATGATATGGATGATGGGAAAATGGAAGCAGATTGAAGTACTTCCGTTCATGTTAAGATTAGCAAACACAGTTGATTGTACGTTATTTTATATTTGACATTTTCATATACTTTTATGAAAATCAAAGGACAGACTGTATTTTATCACCATCCGTGGTGCCAGTTTGACTGGTAATCGAGTCAGCATGGCCATCATGCGACATACTTCTATGACTGTATACGCTAATGTGAGGAAAAGCCCCTCCGGATCAAAATACGAGTTTATTCAGGTACGATACTTGATGCATCTGAGTAATAGTGCAGTCAGAAGTGCTGCTTTGGTTGCCCAGTTGCCGAATCATTTCCTTTGTGCCATAAATCAAATCCCCATTATCCTGTGACACTTCATACCTGGTGGCAGGCAAGAACTGCACATTGAAAAGAGATGCAATTTGACTCTGAAAATAGTTTGAGCAGCTGTCTATTATTTCTATTTGTCTCAAGGCATCTATTTAACGTTGAAAAGTGGAGGCAATTTGGGCCTGTGTAATGGTAGCCAGCGAGTCCAGCGGGACTGTGCTTGTCGATACGCAACGCAGGTTGACATGTGCAACAGTTTCTTGCGGGAAATTCGTGTGCGCAAATTATCAGCTAATATGAACAATATTTCCACGGTCTAAAACCAATGTAGCCCAAACAATCCTGGTCTATATCAGAGCTACGGCATAGAGGCGAGGTTGAAATGATGCCTGCTGCTCAGTGGGAAGGAACCAACCCAAACAATGATGGTGTCATTATTCTGTAAGCATTACGTGATGCATGACTTCATAATATTAAAAAAGTAAAAATAAAAAAAACTGAATGCAAAAAAACAACTTGTCTATTGCCACTTTAAAAATCATATTTCTGATTTATGAGAAAAGCCAGATCAGCGCATAGTTTGCAAAGTAAATGCAGATTGAGAATCACTTAAATACCCATTAAGTCAAGAAAAATAATCCTCAATTGCAACACGATTCGCCGAAAGGCAGATTTGTTCAAAACTTCGTGGTAGTCTGCAAAAACACCCAGCAACAGTGGACTTGAAAGTTGCTTAATCAATCATAAATGTGCAACTGGAAAAAGTGCTAAAAAACATAAAATTATGTGCTCCTTGGAAGACTTCCTGCAATAATTGTAAACAAATATACTCAAGCTCGGAGAACACTCCCCAGAGAATAGGCCTTTCTACATAAACTGCGGAGTTATTTCCCTTCGGAGAATTGCGATGATTTTAATAACTTGTGTAAACTTATTACAGTTTAGTGCCTGGAAAATTTCAAAGCAGCAGTAAAATTGTGGAGGACCACATCAAAAGCCTCTGAGGCATCTCTTGAGGAGCGCGCGGAGCTTCGACGGCCACTGTTGATGGGGGTTTAGCAGAGACGCGTACAAAGGAAGAGAAGAAGAAGAAGAAGAGGAAGAAGAAGAAGAGCCGTGTTCTTACAGGGGGGAAAAAGCCAGAGAAGTGGCTGAAAGAGTCTTGCTTGCTGACGGGTCGAACCAGCACAGTGCGTCTGTTCAGCTTGTCAGTGCAAGACAGGACCACTCCTCCGCAGCTGCCCGAGCTCCGAGCACCCTCCTCCAGACTGGAGGCGAGTAGAGGGAGGGAGGAGAGGAGGCAGATCCGAGTCACAGGGAGCGGCGGCGGGGTGGGGGAGGAAGGTGAGTGCGTTAGAGTGGCAGCGGACGACAAAAGAATACGCAAGAACGCGCCTATGCAGCGTGGGACCTTGAGATCATTGTTAAAATAAAAATCAAATTGAGTAAAACTGAAGGAGGGTGGGGAGAGGTGGGGGGGGGGACTGAACCGGCTTGAACCCGCTGGCATATTGTGGCATGGTCTTATACTATTAATCCAATAACAACACTCGCGCGTCTGCTTAATTCTGGGATGAGCAGTCACTCGTGTGAAATCTTGAATCGAGGCGCACCTAAAATACGCACAGCGCCAATACAGACAGAAGCACCTCGTGCGTTTCTTCGTGAGCGTGCAGTTTTTCCCTTAATTGCAAACAAAACGCGAATGCGACCTTGGCGGCCGGACAGCAAGTATAAGACCATCACCAGGATATGACTCAGTCGGCACGAGAGCAGGGGCGCCCGCGTCATAGGTCTTCTCTCCACACGCAGAAAAGTAGAGGTCACCAGATTTCGCTGGCTCGATTATTTAGCCAGTCAGAGCCACTGGAGAGACAGGGGGAAGGTTTAATGTCTTTTCACCTGAATTGTTAGAGTGTGTCACAACGCTGCATGTATTGACACCGTGAGCTATGGCCAAATATAAATATATATATATATATTTTTTTGTGTTCCTGATGTCTTTTCCTGTCTGTCCAGCATGAGCAGAGATCAGAGATGAGGAACCTTGATTAGGAGCGGCAGAATGGCAGAGGCACAGTGTACAGAGGCCTAACGCTGCTGTGGCTGCTCTGGGACAGGCAGAGACCTCACCACGGCACTCTCCTTGCACTGCAGAATGACTCCCTCATAGTGGCCAGAGTGCCAGCCTTGCCCTGGCCTGGAGAGACACACAAGGCCCAGTTTAAATCGGGCTTCTGGGACTACTTGAACTACTGTTTCATTGGCCTGAAATCGTTGCTTTCATGGAAAGAAAAAAAAAAAAAATCCTCTGGCTGATGCTGACATTTTAATCAAAATTCCAGGACGTGGATGCATTTATTCAAAATTGCAATTCTGACTGAGTCGTAAAAGCGATCCTTTAAAAGGTAAAATGTCAGTGTTTAATGGGGGTAATTCGAAATCCCTCCGGCTATCGTTGCGGCTTTCCAGAGGCCGAGAGCACCTGTAGAGTGGAAATTAAAAGACAATGACATTAGGGCAGACACAACAATATCAACGTCTCACCGAGGTTATTGCAGTTGGTGACGGATGCACATTCATCAGGGTTCCGGCACATTTTGATTAAAACATTTTCAATAACTTTTAAAAGATATTTCACCCAATATATCGAGGCCTTCGTAGTAACCGTAAGACAGCTGCTTTGTAACACTGGGTTCCCATTCAAAAACGTGGGCCAATTTATATCTATGACATGATTATGTGTGAGCTACTAAGTGTCCATATAGTATCAAAAGGCCTTCCACTTTTCAATCCATTAGCGTTCATTTTGTCAGTGCCAGTTGGCAGGTGCTCGGTAACTTCATCACCCTGCTCAGCCCCCACGAGTCTGCAGAAGTGGACGTGATCGGGTAACATAAAGTGAGCGAAAGAGTTTCACAGCGGCGCGCTGGATCCAGACGCCTAAAAGGTACGAGCTCGCACATCCCCCCGCCCCACCTCCCCCAAAAAAAATGAAAGCCCGGCGTCTTGTTTTGAACTGCGGCCCTCGGATGTTCGGGGGCTGCAGGTGGGACCGGTAAAAAGCTGCATCATGGCGCCGGGCGCTTGCTCCACAAACAAAACGCACGCGCTCGATGTAGCCGGAGCACTCAACATTCCCACCGTCAAAGCAGCTGCCCATGTCATCAAGAGTCACGCGGTAGTCGTGAATTTTCTACTGATTTTTAAATTTATATTAGAAAAAAAAAACCCCGAAATATCCAAAAACAGAATAAATCTAAATCTTTCCTGAAACACTGTGTTGATTGCAAAACTTTCTCCAGGTTTTTTTTTTGTTTTTTTTTTAAGCTCATAACCATCCTCCCGTGACCGTGGGAACCCTGATCCGTGCGCAGCGCGTTACTGGCAAAACGTTCCGCGCAATGTAAATGGTTCGACGCCATCAATTACAGGCGAGCGGGAGAGCAGTGGCGGAGGAGTGTGACGACTCTTGGCGATGCGTGTCTGAGCGTGCACACACACACGCGCGTGCCTGTGTAACAATCGATTATGAGCGTATGCCGATGAGAATGTCTCTTTTTACTCTCCCCTCTCAGCTGTTGGATGGACCCCCCCCCCCACACTGATCTCCATCCCTTCCCTTATCTCTCTCTCTTTCTTCTCGCCCTCTGCTCCCGTCCACTCATCCCTCTCTTGCAAGGCATTTGCGGAACAGCTGGAAAGCATCAGCTTCCACTTGTGCGAGCGGCTCCTCGGAGCCAATAAGAGCGAATTGTCACTGGCCGTCCTCCCTTTGGGGGGCACCGCCGCGTTGCAGAGCAATTCAAGGAGCCCCGTTGCCACGGGAGACCTGGCCAAAACGAGGAGTGAAAGAGAAGTTTTCTAATTTTCGGAGCTTCCCGGTGGACAGGAAACACCTGCTTACAAAGTTTAATAATCACGTCCTTGCCTCTATATTTCCTTCATGACAGAAACCCCACACGTGAACCAACCTTGGGGACTCCCTCCGTGTTAATTCCCCTTCCCTCCTCCACCCTCTCTCCTGCTTTTTGATACAATCAGGGATTCAATTATGTACTTACCTCTTATATTGGCCGGGCGCTATCTAACTTTCCATTCATTTTCCAGCAGTGTGATAGCGAAGGCCAGATGAGGCTCTTTCTTTTTTTTTTACTGTCAAGCTTGATTTAATCTGACCCACTGCACACAAACAACCTGGGGTTGGTGCTGAAATACCTTACAATTATCTGTTCAGAATGATTAATATGGACTCCAACCCCTGTGGGCTCTCTTGTATATGTGGATGATAGAGATTAGAGTGGGCCAGGAGCCCAGAGGTCCTCCATTGTGTCCTAAACAGCCATGACTGTAACCTGGCTTGGATGATGGGAGTGCTTCTGCCTGCCAGAACTTTTGGTGGGTTAAAAGTGCGTCGAGACCATGTTGTTAAATGCACATTAAACTGAAATAACCTAGAAATGAGAAAATTGACCCATTATCTACTTAGGAAGGCATAGAGGTCTACTAAAAAGATTAAGGTTGGCTCGGTCTCAAAAAGCAATTGGACACACACCTGTGGAGAGCAGAGTAGCATGATATAATGACCCGTGACACCTTCACATGCTAAAACAGTCGAACCACTGACACTGTCCTGGCTTCAGGTGATCCTGCAAACTCTGTGTAACACATTTGACCTGACAGAATATAAATCAACCGACTGCGGCGAAAAACAGGGAGGTCTACGAGAAGCCTACGCTAGACAGTCACGATCACGGCCAAGACGACTGCCGCAGCACCTCGGTGACCTGTGAGAAGGGTTGCGTGGAGGACCCGGCTTTTAAAAAAAAATCTGGCAAATCTCAGTTGATATCTATTATCACATCAGCTATGCCAGTGCTGATGGCTAATGATGGGTTCCTATATGGGCTCATGGAAGTCCACCTCCCTGTCACTGTCTGGCTCGATCAGGGGAGGAGGCACTTAAGAGGAGCATGTGGGCACACAGACATGGAAGCACACACACACACACACTCACTCACTCACAGCCGGGACAGCAAACACACCCTGCTGGGGCAGCCGAGCGCCGTTTCATTATCTCCTCACGCCGAGACAGGGGGAATTGCCTCACGTTAAGCGGCCTCTTCCCAACAAAGCGAGACCTCAAGCACGCACACGGCAAACGCCGGGCGCTGCCGAGGCCGTCGCTGAGGTAAAGCACATCATCGAGTGGAGGAGGCAGAAGTGAAGCAAAAAAAAAACAAAAAAAGTGGAAGTGTGTGGGAAAACGGGACAACAATAAAATCTTTATATGCGTGTGTGTGCTTTCATAATTTAAGAGCCCGGAGTTAAATTAGACGAGAACTCGGAAATTAGGAAAGATCAGCGCAAAGGATGCGGTGGAGCACGGCCCAGTGGTTTTTATCGCCTCACAACGTGCTAATGTTTCTCTGAATCGATTCAGACGCCACAAAGCAGGACGAAAAAAAAAATGAGTGACAGGCCGGCGGACTGAACTCCTCTGCTGTGTGAGTCAAAGCCGGACGGAGCCAGAGCCCGTTCGCGACTCATCCTCCCGGTCCCCATGATTCATCCGTCTGTCTGTCTGTCCGTTCACTGGCCGTGCTGCTCTGTGGTCACTGATGCAACAGCTGTCTGGCTACGCGATGACGTTGAGGTGATAATCCGAAAAAAGAAAAAAAATCAGCCTCACGAACAGAAGCGGGAACGGAGAAGAGTGTTAGTGGCACTGCTGGTCAAGCACAACTGTTTGTGTGTGTGTGTGGGTGGGTCGGTCTGTGTGTGTGAGGACTGAGTGTACAAGTGAGGCATCAGTGGCGTAACCTCCAGGCTTGGGGCTCTCTGGGTTTTTAAATCAGCGTATGAGCCACTGGCAGCGTCATCGCGCCCGTTCCTGCCTCGCCCGCGGCCACTTGTTGCCTTTAAATAAAACGGGAGGCAGACGTACGCTACCTGCATCTGTAGTGGTCGATGTTGAAGCTGCCGACTTTGCACTTGATCTTTGTGTAGACGTCCTGGACATCCACCGAGGCGCTCAGGTCCTCCAGCTCGCTGACGACACAGATTTCTGAGCGGGGGAAACAATTTGAGCGGTTTTGAGTTTTATTGTGAAGGGTGAAATTGCATTACAAAGGCATCTTATCTGCGCGTGGATCTCGAGTGTGCAGCGCCGCAAATCCTGGGAGTGTCTCGCTCGGCTTTTGATTTTAGGCCTTTGGCACGCACTTCAGGCGTCGCTGGAAAATAAAAAAAAAACCCGCGTAAGAAGGAAAAATGCCTCGTCTGACGAACACGAAACCCTGGGCCTGCCTTAATGAGGAGAGCGTGTGTGTTTACACATTGCCGAACGTTCATGTAGACCTCTCTGTCCGCGTATTTATATAAATGTACCGTATGTGCATTCCTCGCTGCACCTTGTGTGCAAACAAACCCGCCCGCTTGCCGGCAAAGTGAGTGGCTTTCGTACGCAACGCCAAGTGATTGACTTTGTATTGAACCGATCGTGCGAGCGCTTACAGTTGGTCCTCCCTCATTGT
This sequence comes from Dactylopterus volitans, assembly GCA_901007715.1. Lineage (NCBI taxonomy): Eukaryota > Metazoa > Chordata > Actinopteri > Syngnathiformes > Dactylopteridae > Dactylopterus > Dactylopterus volitans. Next base: position 55,837 of record CAAKHG010023513.1, read on the forward strand.
TTCCACTGAGAAAGTCCCACAATCACAGGCTCGCTTGGGAAAATGGAGTTCAAGCATGTGAAAGTATGGTTGTTGTTGTTGTACTGTTGCCTTGTGGGGATTCTGAAAAACGCAGAGCTTCCTAATGGTTTATTAATATTGAAACACAGGGCTTGTCAGCTTTATTGTGGATACTGCGTGGAAAGAACTATCCCGAGTTGTTAAACACTCAGAAACTCATAGTCTCCAAACATGGTGTTGATACTGATGTATGACTTTTCTAAAAAACCCACCCTGAGAGCGCACTGGAAACCCTTAGTCCCTTCATCTTTAACGGTTCATCTTAAAAGAAGGAAAGTGTAACGCTGATTTGTGCCTCGAGCAGAGCCTCTGGAGATTCACGCTTGAATTTCTACCTCTAATCTTCCAACACATAATAGCGTACCATTATAACTGAGAGGCAATACCTCTGGAATGGCTGGATTTTTTTTTTTTTTCCATTCCTCGGGAAAGACAAGAATCTTATTTCCTTTGCAGTTGAAAAACATATTACATCATAGCAGATTGTCTGCACTCATATCTGTGGGCCCTTTTATCCCCAAGAATGTATTTGTGATATTACACATTTAATATATTGCATACACACAATTCTATTGATATCTTATGTGCGATACTATTTTCAATAAAAAAGCTTAACGTGTTGCATAGACAAAATCTGGTGGTAAGTTCATTGTGCAACTCAGATGGCGCATATTAGCCTGAAATCCAAAATAATGCCTAGTTAGGATGTCTCTAACTTAAACCATCTCTGAGAGGTCGTCCCAAACATTCTGTTTCCACTATAAAAGACCTTAAGCTGGGCGATCTGGTAGGCAGATGCTTAAAACTACAGGCTCCAATTAAAGGTAAATCTAGTCTTTCATCACCCCACTAAATCTAAAGGGGACAAGAGGCAGTTCGCTGGGGAGTCATCACCCATTTATTTATTTGTCTTTTCCATCCGCCACCCCCCCCCCCCCCCCCCCCCCCCCCCCCCCCCCCCCCCCCCCCCCCCCCCACCCCTACA
>CAAKHG010023516.1:0-13861 GCA_901007715.1 Dactylopterus volitans
AGATCTTAATGCAGAGTGTGATGTGATGCACAGTGTACAACAGCTTTCAAACACACACACACACACACACACACACACACACACACACACACACACACACAGGGAGGCTCCTTGATTTTATAGATAAGTGTTGGCGGCAAGGTGGACGCACCTCACTTTGAGAATAAGGAGCGTCCAGTGCGTCCAGTGTCCAGTTAAGCTTACCATGATGGCGCATGGTGATTCCTTTCCCGTGGCGACCGTGTCAGCGCTCTTTCTCTTCTGCGGTCTCCTGCCATTGGTTGTCAGCTATAACTTTGGATTGTTATGAATGCAAAAAAAAAAAAAAAATGAAAGAGAAAGAAATCCAAGATAGAAGAAACAAAGCACTGGCGCACCTTCGGTTGCAAAGTTCACATAGGGGATAAACACGCAGCCTTCTGTCACTGTCGATGCTCTCAGTGTGTTCATCCCTTTCACTTTCATGTCTGAGCGCTCGGGGTGTGTCACCAATCCTTTTTTTCTATTTTAACAGTGTGACGCCATTAGATGCCGATGTGTGTCAAGATGTATGAAGAGATTTACTGCACGCACGCACGCACGCACGCACGCACGCACGCACGCACACACACACACACACACACACACACACACACACACACACACACACACACACACACAGACCATGTTCACTGGGCGTTGTCACGCGTAACTCCCAGCAGTCACAGTGACACCAACCTTTTGATTACGCGGCTGTTTAAGACATTCATTCTTTCACTTTTGCCATTAATAATAATGATGATCTGACTTAAACCTGAAATAGAAGCTTTTTTTGTTTTTGTTTGATTGATTAGTTGATCCCATCGGTCATCTATGTGCCTCAATTGCTTCCGCTCATGAAAAAAAAAAAAACAGCGTTAAAGTTTCATTAAGACTCATCACCTTTAGATTTGGACACTGAATAGTCTGTGTTGGGAGTCATAGCTGTTTGCCAGCACGGTTGGCTGAGAGAAAAGTGAAAGAGTGCACTAGAGAAAGAGAAACAAAAGTATTTCCAACACAAACAAGGTCCCAACCTGAGGCTGCCCTCGGGGCTTAGAGCAAAACGAAGTGAAATGGACAGAGCCCAACCAATTTTTGATTTAACTAAGGGACTAACACTGTGTACATATGGACTGGACATTTTGATTAGTTTGCAGTTTTCCATCCTAAAATGTCCCTCTTGCTCGCCGCCACGTCCTTGAAAAAATCCTTAAATGGCCATTTATTTACTCAGCATCCTTTGCGTTTGGTTGAGATATAGAGACGTTTCAGGATAGTCAAAAAGAAAATGTAGTGATTTGATCGTTATATAAAACAGACGCTTAAACCCATTTCCCAGAGACCCTGGTTCCTCTGCGTGTCCTGTGTAATAGTTGTGTGCTGAAGGAGAATTAAGACACCACAGAAAACCGTTGAAGACAAAACTTCTTTTTTTTTGACAGCAAAAACATGAAAATCACAGGCGCTCCGTTTTCTTCACAGTCAAACATCAACAAAACGTAAGAAAAAAAAGAGAGGAGGTGGAAGACCAAGACGCAGGTGAGGAAGGTGAGGAAGGTGAGGAAGGTGATGGCGTCTCTGCGTCAGGCTGCCAGTCCTCCAGGGACCCTGAGCACCATATGGATGACGGACAAGTGCTGGATTCCGTAATCGCCCAGCAACTTGGAGTCCTCCAGTTCCTTGGTTGTGAAAATCAGCCGCAGGTTGTCATCTACGTGCGCGCGCACACACGCACACACGAACACACACGGACAGAGAGCAAAAATCAGTCTCCCAGTGAAACAAATACTCCTCATCATGAATGTAAGGGAATCCACATCTTCACTGATCCCTGATCCCTACCTGCGTTCCCAGGAAGCCTCTCCACTATTTTCTCCTTCAGCTGCAGCACCTTCATCTCCTTCATCTGCTCCGCCGTGTTGCACAGGTCGATGGTCAACTTCTCACCTTTAAAACCGTGAATGACCACCTGGTAGATTTTACCCATTTTGCGCTATTTTCTTTTCTATTCTCTTTTTTTTTTTTTACGAGTCTGCTGCTGCTGCTGCTTCGCCTCGAACCGCCGCTGACTGCGCGCTGCTCAGTTAACGAGGACACTCCCACTTGCGTTAAAATTAAAAGTGAAAGAATTTGTCCTGCCGGACCGACTGTTCATAGACTTGATTCCTCCTCGTCCTACATGCGGGCCATGACGTTATCGCCAAGTGTGCGTCAGTGCTGCGCAAATAGAGTGGAATTATCCAAAAAATATGTGCTGTATTGCTAATAATAATCGCACCCCGCACCTCCAACCCCCTGTGGATTTGACATGAACCCCCCTCAAGACTGATGTCTGGCAAAGGGACTGACCTCGCCTCAGTTTGCAGTCAATAAACACACGGGAAAACGCGCACGCGCGCCTTTACGCGTGTCGGTGTTGTTGCATCTGAAACGAAGTCTGTAAATCCCCTGATGTTCCAAACGGCGGCTGGTTCGATGACCTGATTCAATGTTGTCTGAATAAGAGCCACGGCAACAACAACAAAAAAAAAACATGTGATACTTATAAATAGTTTGAAATCGATATCAACATTCCAAATGTGCAAATGTGAAAAGATTGGTTTTGATTTTGGTTTTTGTTCGCTCACGTGACTTCTTGGAAGGATCGCGGCGGCTAAGCGAAAGCGAGACAGAAAAGTGCGTGTCTCACCGCGGGCCAGATCGAGTAGGAGCTTCTGGGCGGACGAGCAGAAGGTCTGACCGCCCGGAGCACCATGTCCACGCCGGGCGAGCCGGAAAAAAGATACGACCCCAAAGACTCGACTCTGAAGTTTGTCGACAGACCGGATGATCTCGATGCACTACGTAAGTACGCGTAAGGAAATCAGGGGGACGAAAGAAAAGAAAAAAAGGAAAGAAAAACAGTGGAATTGGCGTTTTTTGTGGAACTGTAGCTCAATATGTGGGGAATTGTGGTTTCCCAGACTTCAAGATCAGTGCCCCCCCCCCCCCCCCCCCCTCAGGTTGGTCGGAGGTGTGGTCACTTGACGTGTTGAGCTCAGTGTCTGTCTGTCTGCTCTGCTCTTGCGCTCCCGCAGCTCCGGAGGACGGAGACGGGTGTCTGCGGGCGGAGATGTCCTGCGGCCACGCCGTCACCCCGCAGTCCCTCACTGGCTGGTGCCGCAGCCTGCTGGATCAGGTGCTTCCAGCTTCTCCACAGCAGCAGGCCCGGCTCTTCATCTCCCTCACGGCATCCGCACACACCCCATTTCCTCTCACCATCCGAAGGCCTCATGAAGGCAACATAGCCGGTCTTCGAAATGGGAGTTTTCCCTGCAGCGTCATGCCCCAGCTCAAAAATACTATCAAGCTTCGTAGTTTCCCACTTGGTTAATAATTCCGCCATCCAATTGTGTTGCCGTAGAAACTGCATAGGTCAAGTCCATTTTGTTTACATAGCCAGTTCACAGCAGAAGTTATCTCATGACACTTTCCAGGTAGAGCAGGTTGTTCTGCTCGCTGTTTGGCAATATATAATAATCTGCCGTTTCATTTCAGGGCCACTACAACTTCAAGTGTCCTGCGCACGTGGACGGCCGCAGGTGTGATAGGGAGTGGCCTTACGTTGAGGTGCGCAGGCTGGCGCTGCTGACGGCTGAAGAGATGCAGCACTTCGAGGAGACCATCGCTCGAATGGCGGCCGCAGAATACTGTGAATTCAAAACGGCGAGTCTCCTCCGTTGTTTCGAAAGATCCAAAGTTGAAAATTTAAGTCCGTACGCAAAAAAAAAAAAAAAAGTCCTGGCCTGGCCGTTCTGCTGGCCACAAATGGCCAACATGGCTGAACATTGCAATGTTTCTCTTTCCAACAGTGTCCTGGGTGCAAGACCTACGTGGAGAGAGAGGACCTAGCCAACCTCTGTGTGCTGTGCACAATCTGCAGATCAGACAAGAAGGTGCACCAGTTCTGCTGGCAGTGCCTGAAGCCATGGAAAGGTAGAGCTCCACGCTCTGACCGCTGCGACAACGAGGGCTGCACCAACCAAGACCTTGAGCTCCTCAAGAACTGCAAGACCACCTCCCTCCCTCAGGTGCAAGGGGTGGACGCGTGCCCCTCCATCCGGGCCTGCCCCACCTGCGGCCAGAGGGTGGAGCACGACAAGACGGGCTGCAAGAACATACTGTGTCCTCGCTGTCAAATCGAGTTCTGCTTTGTGTGTCTGAAGCTCACTCGGAAGTGTCTGAAGACGAGCTCCTACTTCATCCCGTGCAGCGACGGCGTGGCTCCCAGGCAAACCGCCATCCCGGTGTGGCACAAGCGCTGAGAGACCGCGCGACCGGTGCTCGCCGTGCATGCTTACTGCTTTCCTCTGCCCCATCGCTGCACTTTCCCCGTTTCACTGCGAGCTCATTGCAAGAGAAGGCGAAAACAGTCTTCGTGCAAATAATTATAATCTGCTGTGTAATTGTGCACCTTTCCAAGTTAGCGATATTTCCAGCGACGGTTGCTCCTGCATCACTCAATAAAGTTTTTCTTCGACATGAATAAGTGTATTTGATGGCGTTTTTTCTCTCTCTCAAATAAAGCGGGTGCATCAACGCGACTAAACACACTAAATACGAGTAAAATGGTGATGTCTATTCCCCACGCGATGCAACATTGCAAGTATCAAGCTAGCAGTGGATTTAGTTGAAGACACGTCGCCCGTGTGACCTTTCATGCGTAACAGGACCTGATAAACAAAAAAAACTTTGCAAAGATTTTAGACTTTATTCTCTGGATGTATGATGCTTTAAATTTGCATTGGCCCAACTGAACAACCCTCAGTTTGCCCCGGTTTTACCTCCTTGACCCTGAATTTAGCGTTGAAAAGCGGGTAAACTCGTTAACAGTCTGCAAGTGACTCCTTCCCCGCTGCCAGCAGACCTGAGTCTGATCACCAGCGGTCCAGCTGTGTGATGATGTGGTTCTGGCGCCTGATTTCTTTGCCCATGTGTGATCTCGTCAGTCTATTCGGGAAGGGCAGTAGGGCATTTGTTGTTGTTGTTGTGTATTATGTATCAATTTTAATCATTTCTTTTTGCTTTCGGAGGGGTGCAAATTCTGCAATTTTACAATTCATTAGGTGCGTACGCAGCAAAAATCGCCATAGTTAAATGAACTGAGTGTTAATTTTAACACTTTCAAATTGTGTATGTGTGTCCACTCTTTTAAGCGTTAAATTAACACTTGAGAGTGTAAAACGTTTTACACTCTCCCAGTGTCAATTAAACAGTGGTGGCGGTGTGGAAATTTAACACTGGTTGACACTTTGTGGTGTTGAAAGTACTCTACACTGGTGTCAGTGTTAGATAATCAACACTATTAGTGTTGATGTAACAATAAAATCAACACTGATAGTGTTGATGAGCTAGAAAGTATAAATTCAATAAAAAAAAACACACAGTCTGATTTGGGAAATGGCCCGTCCAAAGCGTCCCCGGACATAGATACTGTAGATGGGCCGGAAACAAATACCATCAACGTGCAGCCAACAGGACCGATGTGGATTACTTCAGTCAGGTACAAAAGTATCACAGGAAGGTGATAAAACGTCCCAAGTAAGCTAAAAATCAGACAGTGTTTCTCTACTTCTATTATCGCCACTCTTGAAATTTCGAATGACAACTGCCGTTCAAAACGTGACACCGCGTGCGCTCCCGCTCACTTTGACAAGGTGATCAGAGCAATCCCAGTTATGGTTGAACAACTGGTGCAAAACACAGATGTGCAGTCTCGCGCGCTGCCCTTACTGCAACTTATTGGACTTGAATTTTTTGGTCAGGGAGGAGAGCTCGTACAAATTTGCGCACACCAAAATAAACATCGTACCAGAATTGACCAAACGGAAACTCTTAACATCTGTTCCCTGAACCAGATGTCAAGAAACTGAGAGGTAAATGTATCGAACGTGCTGCAATAAGTCTACTTCAAGATTCGGACCGATCATCAGATTCCGGTTGTGCGTAGTGAAACATTCCAGAGAGATTACAAAGACAAACTCTCAACGAAAATCAAACTTTCCTCTCTCGCTCTCCCGCGCTTCCTCTGTACTTTGTATGGTTTAAATCTGGAGGACATGAAGAGTGACCTGATGACGAGCAACTTAACTCCATCCACACATTCAATAGGAGGTGAATGAATCTGCTCTTCTGCCATGGAAGGCACCTTAAGGTATCCCCAGAGACCAAGTTTGGCATGTCCACACACAGACGCACAGACACACACACACACATAAACTCTCCAGTCACATGCATTTTTACTTCCTATAACAGTTACCAACAAATTATTACTTTAATTACTGTTAATCTATTAGAACTGCTTGTTCTATGGTGACGGGTGATGGATGTGCTGCACAAGACTTAACCGGCAATGCTGTGTGTGAAACATATAAGATTTATCCACCTGCGTTATCAAGCGGACTTTTAAACAAAACATTAGCTATCACAGTTGGGAACGGCATGTTTCAAAGTGTACCGCAGCTTGTGTTTTTACAGGAAAAAAAACGGACATATTCAAAGATTAAGTTCTGCAAAGTAGCAAAACGCCACCAGAGGGCCTCGCATTTCCTGTTCCGTCACCTCCACGGTGGTTTTCCGTGAACCTCACCTTTACCCTTTGCCTGAAATGCACTGTTTTGTCCGCTGGACACCACTGGTGCGGCGTCCAGTTTGCAGCCACCATCTCGGGTAGCAACACGCTGCGCATTCTTCTTGCCCCTCTTTGCTGGATCTCTGCAGCCGTCGGGCGAATCCGGCCGCGGTCGAGTCAGGTGACTGGACTGAGAGCGGCCGTGACCGCAGGGATCCAAATCTTCCATTTTCACACCGCAACCAGGCTCTCATTTCTGTCGGACACCCTGCCGGTCCGGTGTTACTTTCTTTCGGGAGCCATCGCGTTGCTTGAACGCACCATCTTCGTGGTGTGCTTGCGAGCGCGCTGCGGAGGCCCCCTCTGAGTTCGGCCCGTGACTTCTTTCTCCACGTTTTTCTGGCTTTGCAAACGTTTCTGATCGGCAACCACCTCGATCCGCTCTGGCATTTGTTTCAGGTGGCACCTCTTTTCGTGGACTGTGCCCTGTCTGCCTGTCCTCGGGCGGTTTCCGACAAAGCCTGTCATCACCACTCTTCATCAATATATCTCCGTTCAAGCTGCTCCCTCCACTGCAGTTTCTGCCCTCGGTTGGACCATGAGGAAGCGGCGCCTCGCCTCTCTCTGCTTCGTCACGGCGTCGGTCGTCTTCCACGTCTGCATGTGCAAAGTGAAGCTCCTGCTCGCCTCCATCGGTTTTTACAGGATGTTTGTCCACTTAGAAAACAAAAAAAAATACGGATGATTGTTATCGTCACAAGCAAAGTTTTAAGACTTGACTTCTTTAAACTGGCTCACGAAGGTCTCGCTGACTGGATGATGAAAATAGCCCGGTGCTAACCGGAAAGGGCAAAGCTGGCGTCCTCTTGGGCTGCATTCACACATGGATCAATCTTTGTTTTTATTCGGCAGCTAAATTAGACAGCTGTTGCAATCATCCCTTGTTTCATTTGGGTTCACACGGCAACAATCAACAGCTGTCCGAATTGTAAGCAAATGGCAAGCGGAAAGAGTCACCTCAGAGGGGTAATGCCAAAAGTTATTCGGCTAAGTTTACTAGCAAAATTTATAAAACAATTTTAAGGAAAGTATTGATAAAAAAACGTAATGTTGTCCATTATTTTCTTCGCCTTGTGTTCTATATCGGAGCATGAATGTCGGGTTCACGTGCGCCGAGACGAACCACTCGTTACAAACACGTCAGGTGTGACTACACCCAAAGAAAATGACCCATGAAATGAAAAATCTAAGCCGAGATAAACGAAAATCAATGCTCAAAAAAGGGATTATTAAATTACTTTGAACTTACCTTTCTCGTACATTAGGAGGTAAGCTGTACGAGACCTGGAGTGAGGGCGGAAATATTGCAAGCAATACTTAATATTCTGTTTTTTAATAAGACTGCGAGACATTTACAATGGTCCTTGCTGAAATTCCACTTTTACCTAAATACAGAGAATTTAAAATATTTACAAACAACATCAAATATGAGATTTATTTTTATGTGTTTAACAATAGAGTGAAAAAAAACTATATTTAAAAAAACAGATTGCATATTTCATTTTATTTTTCTTTTATTTTTCTAAATACTGTGATGAGATCATCTGTGCCTCTTAAAGAATTGCAAAAAATAAATAAATAAGGGAAAGCAAAATGAGAATAAAATAATATTCACAAAACAATATTTACCTCAAGCTGTTTTTTCCAGCCCTGAAAAGTGGTTGCTTGACCTGTTTGTAAATTAGAAATAATGATAAGGCAGTTAAAAAAGTGGCGTCATGTTGGATCGCTCATACAGAAATTAAAAAAAAAACAAAAAACTCACAATTTCAACGTCTTGGTCATTGAAGTGGTACCACTCCCTGTTTTCAAAAGATCTGATCTGTGCGGTGTAATGACCCCCGGCTAGATCACCAAAGTGATGCACCAAAGCGTAGAGCTCATACACGTGTCTCTGAAGAGAGAAGGGGGGAGCAACACAGTCGCCGCATTTCACCTGCGTCGGACAAAAACAACTCGCTGGCGAGACATGATGTACGATCGTACCTCGACGCGTAAAGTCTGGGGCACGGCAACTTTGCAGTGAAGCTTGACGTGACGGCCGCGCCTGCAGTCAAAGCTGAATCTCTTCAGCAGGAGGGTCAGGATCTTGGGATGCTCGGTTATCTCGCATTCCTGGAGCACGTGGACCAGAGAAAAACTGCCGTGAACATAAGGCAGCTACAAAGTCATCCTTCCTTTAAAAAAAAAAATAAAAAAAAATCACTTACAAAGTCTGCATTCTGCTTCTTACTGCAGCGGTCGCAGTATATCTTGTTGTCCCCGCAAACCTCTTCCTGCCTGAAGAATGCCTCCAGCCCTTCCTCCTGTAAAAACCCGGCAGCTTCATGAATACTCACCGCACTCTCACACGCGACCTTCTCGGCATCGGGGAACAATCATTTAAAAGTCGGGCACCACTCTGTAGGTTTGGGGACGCGAATCCTCCACTGTGAGCGGCAGGGTCCAAAAGCAGCTCCTGGAATCGCTCCTCTCCCGACACCGGCGGCACCTGGTCTGGTGACTCAGCTCTCCCTTGAATATCTAGACACAAACGCGGGGGGGGGGGGCTCAACGTGCTGTGTGAGAACCGGTAGTTGGAGATACACTTATAGGCGAGAACCCCCTGTAACATTATCTGTTTGGCGTTAAAAATAAGACAAAAAAATAATCACGTCAGTGGCAATCAGTCGGTGAACATGATCGTTCCTGTGAAGAGCCGATAGCATGACACGCAGCGCTGCAAGTGAAGTATATGCAAACCTGCACATAAACAACTGGGCACGATTGACAAGTTTTATTTTTTGGAGAGTTTTTTTTTTTTTTTTTTTTGGCAAATAAGCTGCACCTCTGGGTCAAATTAAGGACCTACACTAACAGATATACAGTAACCGTCAAACTTATCACTTTTTCTCGCTACACGAGTTTCCATGTCTGTTGGCTGGAAACACAAAATGGTTAAAGTAAAAACATTTGTATGATGAATAAACAAATGTCCCAGTTCCACAAGAGCGCAAAAGAACAGGTTGATTTTTCGACCGTTTAATGGAAACGAGCACACGACAAAAGTAGAAACACAGCACCTATTTTCACTCCCATTTATCGCGAATTAAGGTCAGGACTTGTCAATTGGGTTTTTTTTTCACAAATTTGCCACAATCTGTAAAGCACCTCACCTTTGAACACACAGAGACCTCATGATAAGGCCCATTCTCACACCATTCATCCACCAGCATCACCTCATATTAAACCAAAATAACCCCGAGGGTCCAAAAAAATTGACACCAAGAAAATAACTAATACTAAAAAGTTGTTTTGAACTAAATACGAATTTGTAATAGTATCACAACTGACTGTGCTGCGCAGCAGGGAGACATCTATGACCCACATTTCATTTTTTTTAATGGTCTGAAGAGCACAATCATATTTTTTTCAAATCAGACCAAGGCCACTTTTACATGTGGTGGTAATACATGTGCGATCTTTTTCAAAGAGACTTCAACCTTTCATCCGACATTTACGTCACCGAAGTGAGACGGGTGTCACAATTCTGCGGGACAGAGCTGACGGAGATGGTCAGTCAGTTCAGGGCCGCAGACCCGTTCGCACTGGAGTCTGATGGCGGTCCCATTTAAATTATCATGTGAACAACCATGCAAAAAAAACTCCCATCTCAGCATAAAAATCAGAATCGTGCATTAAGACCTGCCGTGCGCATGTACCCTAAAACATGCGGGGACCAGGATGGGGAAACATTGAACTTAACTAGTTCACTGGTGTTGCCAGAATAAGACTTAACATGGCGGGGGCTGCTGCTGAAGGGCCTGCACGACCACATTCAACGTACCGTTTTGAAAGTGACGGTAAGAGAACTGCCACAATGCTGCAAAGTGGTGGCGACAAAGTCCAGGAGCACAGCAAGCTTTGCAAAACATGTTCCGAACCAACAGGGTGGTCTTAATGAGGAGTTTTGAGTGGTCAGCAAAGCTCCCGTTTCAACAACATTTAAGTATGAAACAATTATGACGCAAATTAACTCGGCCGGTAGCACACTTTAACTTTCTTTTTTCACTACCTACGAGCAGCTTCAAATATTTTAGTCAGATAAACCTTGTAGTCAAGCTACTGTATGTTTTGCACTACTCCAGACTACTTTAAATATTGTTGTCAACTGATGTTGTTGCTGTTGTTCGTATCGTCGCAATCCATACTAAAAAGATCCATAGTATTGATTATTTAACCGATGAAGCGGATCTGTTCCAATACATAACCGATATTCCACCGGGCACCATCGATATGTGTCGCACCGCCTGAGGCAAATGGCGCTCACACCAGATACCGACCCCCAAATAAAAGGCCAATGTCCAACTGTGGTTCAGTGCCTCATAAAGGTCTCGTCAGAGCGGCCGTTTATGGTGACCAGTCCGAGGCACATCTGTGCGATAATCATACTTTATAATCAGCATCTTTTAAGATGTTCATACATGCCGGGTGGACCGGGTGGCAAAGGTGAGGTGCTCACTACCACAGCTTTGGCAGAACTAAATTAGACAGAAATGAGCCTTTTGTTTGCATCGATGAAATCTTGCATATTTTACTTCAATCCGTGAAAGATGGCAACAAAAACAAAAATATTCAGGTTTTTTTATTTTTTATTTTGAGCGTACGCATCTGCTCCGGGGGAAGGTCCTTCTGCATGGCGCCAAAGGCAGCCAGGCGTGGCCGGATGCTGATTGGTCCAGACCCGCCTCACAAATTGACATAATTGCAAAAAGCGCCAAAGTGAGAGCGCGATATAGACACGGAAGTAACAGACAGGTCGAAGTGTCTTGTCATTCCGAATCCAAATTTGTGACATGTTTCACGAGTGAGAGCGGCCAATCGGGGCCATCGCGCCATGTTCTGTGATTTGTCCCAACCTACCTTCGTTGCCGCCGGGCTGGTCGAAGAGAGGATTTTCTCAAAATACTCAGCAGCGTCCCGTTGCGTATATTCTGAAAGCAGCAGTGTTCAGAGAAAGAAGACATTTTTATTTAAAAACAAAAACGCAGCATCCATGAGAGCAGGTGTTCAATGCACAAGCATCTACAGCGGCGCTGCGACGTCTTAAATCTTGATTTACCATCTACAACCCCGAGCTCGTGTGCGATGTGGTGCGTTTCGGCCATGTCTCGCTCCAGATCCACAAACAATCTTCGCAGGTGCGGGTCAAGGGTCGGCAAATCTTCAGCGCAGCATCTGAGGCACATGTGAGAGGTGAAGCGGATTTTTCAGTAAAAAAAAAAAAAAAAAGTCAAATGACAACCAAAGGAAGGGAGAGGAGAGCTGAGGTCACCAACCGCTTTATTGCATCCCGGAAGTCGACAGTCATGAAAAGCACCTGGAGCACACTGTTCAGGTAGCACGTCAGTCCCGGGCTGCTCAGGCCATGATAATCTACACGAGAGAGAGAATCAGCTGCGAAAGAATAAATAATCTGCAGGTCATAGCGAACCTCACCGTCGCCCGCGACTCACCTGAGATCCGAGCGCTGTGAAGCTTCTTTTTGAGCATGGTGACGGGGTCCCGACTCATGCTGGTGTCCTTCCAGGGAGCGCTGTCATTTTTATGGAAACTGGCGAATGAGACGAGTCTGTCGAATGTTAAGTGGCAGCAGGCCGCCATGAAACGAGACCAGGAGGACGACCCTGAAGACGGCAAAGCGGGATCATGTTATGAAAGCTGCCTGTTCGTCCGTCCGTCCGTCCTTTTGTAGATGATGTCTGACGTATGTCGGGAGGGAAAAGTATCCAGATTCGGCACAAGTGTCAACTCGAGCTCAAGGATAAACTGATTCGATTTTGGTGGTCAAAGGTCAAGGTCACAGGGCCTTACAAAAAAAAAACAACCAAATTTTCTGCCATAACACTCAAGGTTATACGCTTCACTTGACGTGACATAGCATGATTTTTATATCTACAAGTCTGAAGGTCAGCTTTTCTGGGATCTTGTGAATATTGATGGACTTTTCTCCCAATTTGTCTTCCAAGTAGCCAACTCGAGTTCAAGGATGAACTGATTAAAGCTTGGTGCTCAGGGATTAGCATGTTTCGTGTGGCATTTCGGAGGCAGGCACCATATGGTGGACGACAAAATACCCACAATGCACCGCAAAGTTGAGCGAACAAGCGATGTACACTATTTTGTGCTCCCGTATCCCACAATGCAACGCTGTGGTGTCGTCCAATCATATGCACGATGTGGCGGATAGGGAGTGGGTCGGTGAGTGAGTGAGTGAGTGATTTCGAACACAGCCAGATGCTGCGTCCGAAATGCCATACTGAGCAGTATGTACTCAAAAAGTATACTTAAGTTCGGCACACTTTTGAGTAAATATTAGTACGCATTAATTCGGACGCACTACTCAGAGCGCACACGGCACTTCCTGCGGCTGTGAGGGAACGTTGTTACCATAGTGACCCCTCCCATCAACGCACCTGCGCGCCGCTCCGCTCTGGACCGTCTACCTTAGCCACCAAACACAGCCGCATTGCATTGTGGGGAGTCTCTGCTTAGCTAGCGTCCATAAATCCATACTCATGTATTTCTCTGGATTGAGTATGGATGGTGCGTACTGTTGTGTACATACTCATGTTTCGGACGCACTAAAAAAAAAATCTCACATGCTGTTTTTTGCATACTCATGAGGGTGGAAGTGTGGAATTTCGGACGCAGGGAGTGAGCGAGGGAGGGAGGGAGTGATTTCGAACGCAGCCAGAGGAGAATCGTGTCTAGCGCCCATCGAGCAGGCTGCGTAATCGTTCCCTCTGCGCACGTCGCACGCTCTTTTTCCCCGACCGGCCCAGACGGCACCGCATGGAAACAGTTGACTCTAAAGTCTCATTCGGATTGGTGTTCAATCAGAATAATAATAATTAAAAAAAAGTGCCCATGTAAAAACCAAGCGAATGTGACGAGAACCGAGCGCTCGAACTGCAAAGGGCGCTTCCGCACGGGCTTTTCTCCTTCCTGGCGCAAAGTTCGGTGAATTTGTTCGCGCGCGTGCCCGCTTGTTTGGTTACAAGTGCTAACAGACGAGCAAGTGAAGCGGGGGCGCACACACACACACACACACACACACACACACACACACACAGACACGAAATACATACGCACCGGTTATGATCTCGAGATGTAATAGTAATAATAGAC
>CAAKHG010023521.1:5757-16019 GCA_901007715.1 Dactylopterus volitans
CAATAATAGATTGAAAATAAACTGAAAAATCCCCGCGTGACTAATCGGATTGATCCGACAAAATGAGGCAACATATACAGTTAAAGTATCACTCTGGTGTGGCCGTTGATGTTGTTAAGTAATGAAAGATTTTTTTTTTCCAGGGAATTTAAAAAAAAAAAAAATATATATATATATATATATATATATATATATATATATATATATATATATATATATATATATATATATATATATATATATATATATATATATATATATATATATATAATAATAATATATATTGATGCTGTGGACGACTTAAACTTGGACCCAATGATGGCACAGGATGGCTTTTATTTAAATTGCATTCCAGGACTGGGTTTAAAAGTCAAGAACTGACTGTAGCACTGTTCCAAAATTCAGACCCTCCATCAGCTGGCAGCTGCTTGGCCTTCCTTCCTCACCGTTGTCTTTTTTTTTTTTTTTGCCTCGCTGCTCTGACATTATTGTCAAAGTCAAAGCCCCTCAAAATCTACAAGAGCCTAATAGCTCTGAGGAATCAGGGTGTGCAGCCAAAAATGCCTTTCAGGAGGTCCCCTATCCTCAGCGCAGGGAGAGAGTGGTCTACAGCACACCCGAGGCGGCTTACAAGAGGCTATTAGAGGCCTGCGGCAGGATGCCTCGCAAATCCAATTAGGAAGAGCTGGGACTGGATGTGGACTCTCTACTGCTGCCTGTCAGTCAGAGCCGGCGAGAGCAAGTGTCCAGTTACCAGACATGTCAGAGTGGGATACGAGTGTCAGGGTGAAAGAGTCTGTGAGTGTGTGTGTGTGTGTGTGCGTGTGTGTGTCAGACGTTGTCATGAATGCCGTATTCATGTGCATTGTACGTGCATATCGCTGTTGTATGTACACACACACACACACACACACACACACACACACACACATATATATATATATACGGGGGATGTGCTGGGAGCTTGTTGCTGAGGGAAAACAGCAAGTTTGGTCCCCTGATAAATTAATGCAGCCAATCCAGCGCGACCAATGGGGGGAATGTAACAGACTATTACCTAATCGCTGATGTCATTTCCCCCGCTGCACCGACGGCGTCCGACCGCGGCAGCCGCTCATTGGTGAAGCGTCAGGGAGCTGTTGACTGTTATGCGACAGCCTCGTTTTTAAAGGCTTTGATCGGGCGATTCGTCGCCGAGCACTAAGCGCTTCCCGCATTACAAAGTCAAACATCGCGCTCGCTCTCTCGGCTGCCTGATATGCTGCGCCGCAAAACAGCTCAAAATCTAAAGCATGTTTGTTTAATTTCCGGTCAGAAGTTCCTCGTTAACCGAAAACAGTTAATATGGCAGCCAGAGTGTTGTTCGCCTTGCTTAGACGTTCAGAAGCGCTCGACAATAATGGAAAAATCATGAATCCATCCGTTCCCAGACAAAACAAGTGCGCAAAGGTGACTTTAAATGATCATTGATCCTCCAGCTTCATTTAAAGTCACAATTGCGCATTTGTTTTGGCCAAGAAGGGATGAAATCAGCACGATTTTGCCACCGTCATATGTAGTCAAGAGCTTCTGAATGAGACGAACAACACTCTGCTTTACTTTGATAAAGCAAATAGCCACAATCAGAGGTTCAAAAGTTATTAAACATTTTCGACATCTTTTTCAGGGTCCGGGGTTTGGTCTTTAAGGATTAAGTTACGTTGATATAAGACACAATCATGAGACAACACTTCGGTGAGATACAATAATTGGAACAGCTCATCAGTATCTTGTTTCAAGAAATGTTCACTTGTTTTTTGCTTGTACTGATTGAAATTTCCTGCCAATAGGAGTATTAATTTAGAGCGGGGGGGGCTTTACAAAAGACTGACGCAATGTGACATCACCAGCTGACTGGTGGACAACTGTTTTGAAGCTTTGAATATGGCGTTTTGACCGCGGACCGGGGCTGAACTCGAGGGCGGAGCCGCTGCCGCCGCCGCAGCTGAGCCGGCACAGAACGAGCTGCACTGAGGAGGACGTAAGCAAGCTAGGATCACTAACCTGGAAAAATGTTCATGCTGATGATGCATGAAGTGACAAGCAGGTTCATTTTTCTCTGAGAAACGGAGTTCTTTTTGCAGCCACAATAGAAAAAGTAGGTTACAAATGCACTAGTTTCACTTTTCAGACCGCTGAAGCAACATCCATTCTTTTATAAAGGCCATGATGACACGGTTAACTGCTTTTTTTTTTTTTTTTTTTACAAAACAGAAGCTTCCCTTTGCGCCGGCTTTTATCTAAAGCAGACATTTACAGACATTTTGAGGCCGTTTAAAGCCGCCTCCTCAGATTTCATGTGACAGTGTCATTAAATCAAATTTACATGCGAAACCAAAGCCTGCATGAGGTCAGCTCACACCGGCCGCCAATCGCGTCCACCGCTGTTGGACCTCGTAAGGATCAGATCCGGTGTCGGCAAATTCTACAAAAATTGAGATTCAGTGAATTCTTTACCCGCCTTGTCAGCCATCTTTACTCACGTTTTGCACCGATTTGTGTCAGTTTCCCAGGAGCAACGGTTTTAAAATGGCACCCAGCTGCTCAGCCCCCTTCCCAACCCCTCAGCCCTACGACCAACCCCCCCACACACACCCACCTCTGTGACCATATTTAAGGACTTATGCCTCATGCCGTTACAGAGCCACGCCGTTAAGAGGTGATAAAGGAGCCAGTGTGGATGTAGCCTGGGTGTCTCAGCCTGCAGCCAGACTCAGAGCTCAGCCCAGCAGGGTGGAGCTGCACAGGGGAGAAGATTAGGAGTGTGGGATCCCTCCTGATCCTTTTGTAATGAGTCTGCCTGGGAACAGATGACTCATTACCGCCTTGTGCTGTGACCGTCACTGCCTCGGCTCCATCTCCAAGGCAAGACTTTTAGAGCATCGAAAGGCATCTCGAACGGTCTTTTACGCAGGTGAATCATGATTTAACCATCAATAAAATACACGGGTAATATTTTAATCAACCTAAAAGAGTGTGCACTACCAAATGTTTAAGTTACAGTATTGTTCAGTTTATTTTCCAATAATGCAGGATTTTTCGTGCACATTGCCAAATTTACTGAATTCCTTCCAACCAACTTAATTCCAGTTGATTTGTATGTTTCTATTACATGTATTTTTTTTTAAAACAATAAAGTCAACGCCAAGATAGCCTGCATGTTCGCATCGGAAAGTGCCAGAAACCAATTTTTCTGAAAAGTAAATAGTTTAAAAAAAAAGAAAAAAAAAAGGGTGCCACATTCACTTCCAAGTGAAAAAAAACATCAAAGTGCAGTTTTCATAAAAAAAAAAAAAAAAGCCGAGCATATGAAAAGCTACATTTTTCAGCAGCGGGAATTGAGCCCCAGAAAGAGAGTTTTCATCGAGCTGTAATCTTGTTGCCTCCACAGAGATGAATGTGTCCACCACATGGAAGCCAGCGGGAGGGCGGGCGCCTGCTGCGCGGCCGCCAAACTTAGCTGCGGCCCACCTTTTCAACTCCCGGCGTCGTGTGTTTGCTTTGCACCTCCAGGTAGTTCACATGTGTCACACGAGTTCACATGCATACAGGCCAGAGCAGCGGCGGGATGGTGTCCACGTGAATCACGAATTCACGCCACGATGATGATGATGACGTGGATGGGGTTCACGCGACGTGACTCTGAGCACATCCGCCGTCCGGCATTCTGCCCACGTCAGAAAAACGAACCTGAATGCAGCGAAATCTAGTAAAAGGTTTATTGGCCTTGTTGAATAGGAGGGGAATTCTGCATGAATCCACTAGATGGCAGCACGCTTCCACAGAGACGCACTGAATGTGAGGGAACGTGTGCTTGTGATTGACAGGATTTGTGAAATTAAAAAAACTGAATAATAAAACACAAGGCAGACACTGCAGTCGGGGCTGATGGTTTTTGATAATCATTACTTGTAGCCTGTTTTCAAATATACGTTAAATGTTTCTTTGTTAATTTGTTTTTTTCCCCCACTAGTGTGACCATCAGCTCCATAGAATGTCTTAACAACTTGAATGTCGAATGCAATTTAGGCCCGACTGTCCATCCTCGCTGTCCATCCTACACCGATTCCGCTGCTGCTAAATGGAAGCAAAGTTCTGCAGTAAGGATCAAAATAGATAAATAAAAAAATCCAATGGCAACCCCTCCTAGAAGAGTGGAGCTCGTTATTCAGTGCCCATGGATGAGAATGACCCATGAAAACTGGACCATTACGCCATCTGCTGATGAAGGTGTGAAACAGCTGTGAGGAACTTGGTTGACTCACCCCCCAACAACCCCCCCACACCCCCTGCTGTAAGAGTACCATGATGATGTCCATCCTGTTCTATGAAAAACAAAAAAACAAACAGCCCCAGTTTAAATGCAGTTTGTGGTTGTCGAGTGTGTTTACTGTCGCAGACATCTAGTGTGGATAAATCAGACCGCATAAAATAAACCACTGGACACAGCCAGGTTGATGTCACACACTGATGTGTGGACTCCTGCTTCCCATCCACTTTAACACTGACTGCTGCATGTTAGGTAGAGACTCTCGGATACACCCTGAAACATGTACCCCTTTATTTTCTATTTTACTCGAATAATGCACAAAAATTAACATCTTGCTGTATAGGAGGACGTGTTAAACTATTGATTGAGACCATAAACTCAATGGTAAAACGATTACTGGGATAATAAATCAACTGCCATTGACTTCTGGACAACTGGATCTCCTTTCGCACCCGTGGTGGCGAGCCCCCTGCTGGCTGTGGGAAAGAATGCAAGTTGAAGGCACACTGACTTTAGAGTTTCAGACAAGGAAGCTTGATTCATATTTGCGATCTATAAGGCAAATATTGCTCGAACTGATAGAATTAAATTGGAAATTGTTCATCAGATATCTCCAGCTGACGATGATAATTGCTAGATGTCAGGGAGAACAAAAGGGGGAGAAATAATAACGCCACATGGAATTTTTCCACTTAATATCATGATCGATAAAAAAAAAAAAAATCGTCTTGCTTTTGTACAAAACAAACATCTTAAATAACACAGTGAAGCCAGATGACTCCCAGCATACTGAGCGCATTCACTGTGATCGGCTCCTTTAAAGTTACAAAACTCGAAGAGGAAATGCGATCGAAACAGCGGTGCAGCACACGGGCAAATATAGCTGCGGGGCCTGCAAGCAGGAATGCGTCATTTCATTTTTGAAGACGGACACAACAGGGCCGGTGTCCTCTCTCTCTTATCTCGCCAATTTTTATTTTTTTTTTCCCTTTTCTTGAGAGCACAACTCAAGTGGCTTTAAAAACCACTTAAAGACAATGGGAGGGGGGCACCAGGTGGGACCGAGCGCTGCACTCTTTCACCTTTTTCATTAGTGAAGATGGAAGACGGAAGATGGTAGAGCGCTGGCATTATGATGGGGCACTTAGTGAAACCGAAGCACAACCGGAGATGATGATGCGTGCACTTCCGACCAAACACTCGGGGACAGGAGAGACTGGCAGCGATGGCCAGGTGGTGGCGCACAAGGCCGAGGTGCCACGTACAGAAAAACGTTGGCATTTATGCCTCACAAAGATATTTTTCAAAGCCGCAAATGACGTGTAGTATCACATATACACATGATCGTGCACGCATGCATATATGCCTTTGCAGTTTTCACGTTTGGATGCGTCGTTACATTTTTCCACAAACTGCTTGACACGCACCGACATCACTGCATTCATGTTTGGGTTGGAGAGTTTATTCGGCCAGTCAGACGTCCTCTACGTTTTCAGCCAATCGCACGAGCGTGCACCTGTGGGGGGGGGGGGGGCACGGGACCATTCCCTACTCTAAGTCCATTATTGACCGAGAAAGGTCAATAATACACAATATATTCTGTCTCTTTTCTCCTGATTTCCTCTGGATTCAACTGGTCTCAGAAACAGTTGTGGTCCCCAGTATAGAGGCGCGGTGAAACTGCTCGCGGACTCGTATATGCCTGCACTCCATACAGTCCTGACACATCCTGAACAGTTTTATACTCTTAAAAAAGTTTGCAGAGGGACAGCAGAAGGTGTGAACCTTAGATCATTCTCACACACACACACACACACCTCATCCTGTTGCCTTGTTAAATGTGTGAAAGTCTCACCCCGCGTGAAGCCGCCAGTCGCAGCGTGAGGTCTTACACACATGCAGAAGTTGCGCCGGTCCTCCTCACATGTGCATTTATGGGCAGAAGTTGGCCAGGTTTACTGGTAAGTGTTGTTAAGTTGAATCAAAGGTTCATGTTAACATCCAATAATATAATTCCCACTGTTAAACAATAATAAAACAACTCTGCATGTTCACTACCAGCTGTGAATCCAGGAATTTGCAAATACGCCATAGCTGCTGATCTCATCAAAGAGTCACCCAGAATTTAAAATATGTACCGTCATAAATTTGGGAACACTTGGGAAGTGTAAAATTAAAACTTGTGTAAAATACCACAATCTTTTTCCAGTATTGTTTAGTTTTTTTTTTTTTTTTAAATTCTCACTATGCTACTCATAAAATCCAAATAGTGGGTTTAAAAGATCTGCAATCATGGTCAGAATGTTATTGGAAGAAATGGTTGTGAACACTCATTTTGAAGAAAGTACACAACTTGTGTCATTAGCTAACAATGGATCGTTGCATCCTTTTTTTTTTTCCAAATGCGGTCTAATTCCAAGGGGACGGACTTCTATCTTGTCCGGACTCACGTGTCAGGGCTGTTGATCGGGGTTATTCTGAAAGTCTGGAAGCCTCAGAGGCGTCACTGACCTCACTGGAAAGGACACGTTCATTTCTTCTTTGACACAGCGGCAGATTTCCGCAACACCATCTAATTTCCAGGTTTCTAGATTTCCCTCGGTGCAAGCCAACCCAACGGTGAAGAGCACATAGATGCGAAATTGATTATATAAGATACAAGATCGAGGAAAATGACACAGCTGAGTGTGTGTGTGTGTGTGTGTGTGGCGGGGGTTATTTATGGTGTGACTTATTTGACTGACTCGCTTTGGCACCTTCTTATATCACTTCTGTTCTGTTGCAGAATTGAGTTTTCATGCTTGTGGCTGGGATGTACAGCAAAATAGGTTAAGATGAATCATCGATGTACAGTTTTTGGATGAGCGACTCCTTCATCATGCATCTTCAGCCCAGATGAACAGAGAGAGGGAGAGAAAAACAAAACAAACAAACACAACATTGCTGATCTCTGAGGAGTAAAAATAACTCGAATGATGAAGTTGATGAGGACAAATCCTTTGGAAGAAGATGAAAAGTTAGAGGGGAAAACACACAGAAAGTTATGGAATCATCAAAGAATTTTCTTTGCAGGCTGCATGACGGAAACATTGGTGAAAGTCCGCATTTGTTCTTACTTTTTAAAACTTGATGTTCAAAAAAGATTTTTTTTTCTACTGATTTTCGCTCTATTACAAAAAATACACTAATTGCAAAGTACACGACTTAAATTTATTAATATACTGCGAGTGAGCCTCTACATATATGTTTCAATTAGTATCCCGATTAAAAGAATCGTATTCATGCTGCTTCGGAAAATGATTCCAGCCTCTCAAAAGTGTCTCATGAATAGTTCTTTGTTCTTTAAAAAGGTGATTTAACTTGAATATGTGACATGTCAAACAGGCCATTCCTGTGAATTTGACCTCTGCCGACTGCATACGTTTTTGTTCATCCTCCCCAAACTATTCCTCTTTTTTTCTGGGTCTCATTGGTCATAAACCACCCACCTATTATTTTGAACTATGTAACATATAGGCACTCTGTGACAGCAGTGGCAGGAACGCCCCTGCAGCAATGCGCAGACATGCTGACAGGCAGAGACAACCGTAATTGGATATCTTGGTATTACTGCGGAACCTTGTTTGTTTTTTAAATATATATTTTTTAAAAAAAAAGGAAAGAAGTATATTTGTTAATGAATGTGATTTGTTATCCTGGCTGCAGTGACCTTTAAAGTTATGAACCCCTTTCCCGCAGCCCGTTCTGAGGCGGGTATATTGCACTGTGCAGTTCTGTATAAGATCCCCAGAGGCAGGACGGGTGAATGGGAAGCGTGACTAGGTGGCACCGTACCACACCAGACGGCGACGTGCTAACACGTCTCGTCCTTGAGTTCACACTTCCGTGATGCCGTGTAACAATCGCACACCGGGGCGGCGTTGGGTCGGCGGTGTTTCAGTCCACTCCAAGTGAACAAAGCTGCGCGGAAATATCAGAAAATTACACGCAATCTCTGTGCAAAGGAGGCTGTTGTGGGACCTTGGACTTCATAAATCAAAATGACACACTCCGATGTGACCTTAAAAAGGGGGCCGTGAGGACGGACGATGAGCTCGCAGACAGGATGGTCTCCTGCAGCAGCTCTTTCTGGTGGAGCAGCACTTGTGTGGAGAACACTTATTATCCCTGCGGGGATTGTGGTCCATGACGGATTCTACAAACATGTAGTGGGAAGAGAGGGATCTCTGCTCGGGGGTGACATCTTTTGTCCCGCTATACTCGACGTTCCGCGTTCTGTTTATGTGGGCCGTCGGTGTGCTGCGTTCGGCTGCCGCCCTATCACGTTACTCAACAGAACGCATCGCGAAAGTGGGATCCGATTTTGTTCGGCGCCGACGGGCGTTTTCTTCCACCGAGCAGGTAAAACACTGATACCGAGTCGTGTCACACGGAAACCTAAACTATCCCTGAAGTGAAGGGGGACAAACTTAATCACAGATTAATCCAATCTGATGAGAACAGAGGGGCACCAAGCGCACTGACAATCAAGACGTCTGATTGATACACACAAATTGAATTTTAAAGCAGCAACTCGAGACTTACAGAATACCCAGTGTCATTTTTCTTACGTCTAATAGAGGCTGCAGCGTGTCCGGGGAAAAGGAAGTTTGAATTGTCTTGGTATCATATTCTGCTTCTTGGATGGATCAGTTTTTCCATTCCCATCAGCCATTGAATGAGTTGGCCTCTGAGCTATGCGTGAGAATACATATTTTGGAGGACGAAGGCCTCGTCCACACGGAGATGGAAACCATCTATTTGTTTTTCATCTGAAAAAAAAAAATTTCCGTAAACACCATCACATCGAGAAGTATTTTTGTCTGCACGAAACCACTGAAAACGCTGTCGTGTATATATATATATATATATATATATATATATATGCCAGGCCTGTAAGTGCCATTGTAACGCTACACCATCCACCAAATAGCAGAGAGGAGGAAATAGAGGGCGCGTGGAAAACTCTTGCAATGTAAACAAGCGCAAGATAGAAAAGAATATGGCGGCGGTGTGAATGTGCAAGTGGGAGAGGAGACATTAGTGTGTAAAAGCCATAACAAGCTTCTGTAGCACCAACAAAACATCGTAATCCGTCACTGTTGCTGCTGTGGGCGGGGTTAGTGCATGCGGGTCAAGGGAGAGGCGGGGCTATGGCGTCAGCGTTTCAGAAAAGATGCGCGCGAGTTGCGACCACGGAGATGCAAAGGTGGCGTTATGAGATCGCCTGCCCTGCTTGCTCGTCTCCTCAGCCAATCGGCTCCCTGCTTGCCCTCATGTCACCTGCTCCTTGTCGTGTGATTAGCTCAGTCTGTATTTCCCTCCTGCCTCATCCCGTTTTCCCATATTTCCGGCTTGGTTTCTATTACTTCATGCCATTGACCTTGGTCTTATTTTTGTTTGCTGCCGTCTCTCGAGGTTGCCTGCTGGCTGCCGGTTTTTGCACGCGTCCACCTGCCCCGCTTCCAGGCATCCAAACGGATTGGACTCCAAATTTCTAACCATTGATTATAAGTCAGGCAAATATTGAGAGACATCAGTCTTGTCCAGAATTCGTTTTAGGCTGTGAAAGATGATGCTCACCCATGCAACTCGACAACAGATTACACAAAAGGAAAATGGGGGAAATTGGGTGTTATCAGACACGTAAAGCCGAAAACAAAGTTGTGATCATTTTTTTCTCGACTTAGCTGGTTAACATAAATAATAGTGAAATAACCACTTAAATGTGTGTGTGTGTGTGTGTGTGTAGGGGGGATTTATTAATTGAAACTGTATTTTGCATTGCAAAATGGAAATAAACCATAAAATAATCCAGAATATGCCTTTCGTTAATACAATAGCCCAGCATTTTTGGCCCACCCTCATCTTAACCCTTCAGAATCGGGCGGGGGGGGGGGGGGTCCCATTCAAC
>CAAKHG010023523.1:346-14655 GCA_901007715.1 Dactylopterus volitans
TGAAAGTCAATTACAGCAGCACTGACTCACCTGTTTGTTGTTCACTGATCTTGCACAGTTATGAGCCGATTCTCTGTCCAGGAACAGAATGAATGCCACCCCTTTACTTTTGTGGGTGTCTTTATCTTTTACAATTGTGACCCTAAAACAAGTGTGACATTACATTATTTACATATCACATTAATAATCAACATATGCTTTACATGTTGCACTAAAATTGTAATCTATAAACAGGGCAGTTACTCACTTCACAACTTTTCCATATTTGGTAAACAGCTGGAATGACACAAGTGAACAGTTGTTTTTAGTACAGAAGTTGCTTGGAGCCGAGTCAGTGATGGAAGTTCTCAAGATGTGGTTTTCCGTACAAGTTACATTGTGACATACACCAATCAATCATAATATTATGACGACTGCATGTTTCGGTAGAATATAAATGCAACAGTCCTGCAATAAACTGTCCCTTCAGGATGAGTTTTACGTTAAATATTTACTGAACCTGTTTGAGAGACAGATGTTGACATATTCTAATGACTGTTACTGGGACTGACATCTCTCCCTCTCATACAGGTTCAGTCAAAATTGAACATAAAACTCTTCCAGAAGGCGGCATTTATTGCAAGGCTGCTGCATTACATTCTGTGGTGAAGATGCAGTGGTCATGACGTTGGGCTTGATCAGTGCACTATTGACTGTTAAACAATGTGGCTACTAACTTACCTTGTGTAGGTCGTTGTTGGTAAGCGAAAATGGCAGGTTCGACACATACACTGTACTTTTGCTAGGTGCCAAACCACCGCTCATGCTGGATTCGTATAAAACTGTAAGACAAAACGAACAGAGCAGAATTTATACTGCGAAATGTTACATGCACAGTTAACTACTTGGCTTGCTACAGAAGACCACCCCCACCAACGACTCTCACACAATCAATACAAAAACCAAACGACTAACCAACACGGGTCGCGCGTCAGGGGGAAAAACACCGAATATCTATAACTCGGTTTAAAATGCAGTATTTTAGATTTGCTCGTCACTAGCATAGCGAAGAGAACTGTTTGTAGTTTGCGTGTCGCATTTTAATGACGTCACACTATCTCGCCCAATTAAAAAAGCCGTTGTCCATGTAGCCACCGGAAAGGCTAGGCTAACTAAGCGACAGTGGTAAGATTGTTTTGCTACTATGTATGGCATTAACTTAACATATGTGTGGTTTATTAAACAAGTCTGTGCCAGTAAACGGCTGCAGTGTGCTGTAAATAATTATTCGGGATTTTTGTATCGTGGTAACAATGAGGCAACTTGCCCTCAGTAAATCAAACGTGCGGAGCTTTGCAGCATCGACGCTAGCTAATTAACATTCGCAGCTCTCTTCCATCCGTTTTGGATCAGCACGCACTAACATTAGAACATTAACTTCAGAAAGAAATGCCGGATACAGTTTTTCAAATGTACGAGGTGGTGTCCGGGTGCTACTGAGGTGAAGCTACGCGGTGTATTGTTGGTCACTGGCACATTTATCCGTGGGTCAGTCAAACCTGCTGGTGGCAACCTCAGCCTGCCCAGCCGCCTAATCACGCTTTAAAAGCAAACGTCGTGCCCCCACTCATCTTACCATTCTTAAATCGTGCTTTCTTAAAACAGAGCTGTGGCGTTTTCAATGTGAATAAATTACACGTCGGATGTTTCTTTTTTACTTTAAGAATCTTCATTATTTAAAGATGACAAATTATGTTGTCTGGACTTGAGATGTGTTGCAATAACTTTTTTTAAAATCTCTTAACAGATTGTATTGAAGATCTTATTTTTCTCCACACCAAGCCATTGCAGGGAAGTCCTGGGTTGAAAAAGTAAGTTAACAAATTGCACGTTTTATTTTCTGAGCACTGACAATTTAAAAGGAACCGATCAAGGTCACTTTGTGCAGAAAATATTAAGTGGTGCTTTAACTTTTTGTTTTTATTCGTGAGGGCATTTGAATGTCTTTATTGCAACCTGCTCTCAGATGAAACCATAATTTCAAGCAATAAGTGTACAACTATGAAAAATAACAAGCAAACAGCAAGAATGCTCAAATGCTGAGTTGCATTGCTGAAGCACGCTAAAATGGCAGAAATAAGTTCAAATGAAGCATAAATGTCTTTAGTGCAAAAGCCCTTAGAGAGTGGAATATATTTAAAATGGAAACAGGTAGGATGCTTTGACGTCACAGTACATGAGTCTTTCAAAGCACGGCTGCCTTGGTGATGGACTAACATAGCTAAAAGGACATTAAGAGAAAAGATTAGCCTCAGTTGCATCAGGCCATAATAATTTGCCATCGAACCATGTCCATTCATTCCAAGGGCACTCTTTTTTTTTTTTTTATAAAATACTTAATATTGTATAAATGTTAAAAGCTTTTCAAAAGTGTCATTGGAGGAATAAATGTCTTGGAATCTTAATATTTTGATAGTTGAATACCTGTAGCATAAAGTGTACAGAAGTAGTTAGCTCGCAAAACACGTACAAAAATATTCACAGAAGAAAGATTTGGATAAAAAAGTGTGAATGCTTGGCAGGAACTTTGCCTCTCAAAGAAATTGGCTGAACTTCAGCTGAACAATATACTTTTTTGACTCATTCTCTTTGTGGCACCACCCTTAGATGATATGTGCAGTGCATACAGCATCTTTTTCTCACTTTTGCAGTGACGTATAGGAGAGAGAGGAGTATACGAGAGGTGTATGAAGAACGCTTTTTACCTGACAGGCCGGTAAGAGTGTGGCTGTGCATGACAATACGGTGTCCTTTTAATATTTGTTATTCTACTTTTAGATTTGACCAAGTGATATTGAGAAGAGCATAGCAACATGAGGTGTTTCATTATCACAAATTACTGATACAGTTCTGTTCTAATGAGTGACTCATTTTGTGAGGCATTTGTCTTTTAGCACTAAAAGTTCTAAACGGTCAGATAAGTTAACACTTGCACCCGCTTCTAAAAACAGGTTTCAACTGAAGATGTCATGTGAAAATTTACTCATCCTGTGCAGGGCCCGTACCCAAGAGCAGCTGGAACGGTGGAGAGGAGGGGCCCCTTTGGCAGGCAAGACGATGATTACAGCCGTGGCGGGTATGAATATGAGGGAGGTCCACGCTTTTTCCCCAATGGAGGAGGCCCGCGCAGTTACCATGGTGATGATCAGAGGGGCTACCATGGTGATGGCCATCATTTCCCTGAACGCAGAGCTGTTCCACCTTCAAGAAGGGTCAGGGCATATATGTCACACAAATTAACACTGTTTAACCTCTTGCATGAAAACAAATATGTGCTAGGCGCTAGAAATTTGTTGAGGGGTACTCACAATATCATTATCGCAAGACTATCTTTTAAAGACTATCCCAAATCTGAAGAGTTGGCAGAATACAGTAGCAGCCAGTAAAAATAGCATTTCTGGCAGAAATTATGTGTGAATGCTTAATTGCATTGCTGTATTGATTGGCAGTGGTGATGGAGGCGGAGGATGTGGATAACATGAAGTGTGAATGCTCTCAGCCTCCCCCCTCAAAACCAAATACTCAAACAAGCTAATTTTGATTTGACTAAAATTAACAAGCACCGCTTTTTCCAAAGTTTAATCTGGACCAATACCTGAAGTTTGAAAGTCCATACACTCAAACTGTTAAAGATTCTTTTAATACTGTTTTTTTTAAATAGATGCTGTCATTTTGCAATTACATGCAGTGTAATGTTGAATACACACTACACACATAAGTCAGCTCAGGATGTTAAAAGTTCAAGTTGAAATTTATTAAAACGTCTACCATGTAGTGTCTAAATAAGGATTATTTTTTTTTCATCTTAATTACTAGGTGACTCCATCGTACACCTAAGAAGTCACTGACAACCAAGATATACAATCTTATTTTATCTCTTTTACTTTGACTCCCAGGAGGATTATCCTTACAGAGTACCTAGAGAAGACCCACACCCAGGACGACCTTTGGAATTTGGGTAAACTGCTCTGCCTCTCCTCTAGTGACTGCTTATGAAAGTTGTTCTAGGCACAGAGGGTTGACATAAAAAAATAAAAGCCAACAATTTCAGTATGCAGTATCAGTGGTGTTTTGAGATCTGGTGACGGAAAACTGTAGCTTATGATTCACATTCCTATTGAGTAAACCGTTCAGTGACCTCTCCGCTGAGTATGGAAGCATCATCACTCTTCCATCTTTCTACAGATATTAATTCAATTTTTTCCTTTAATTTGTAACTTCGGGACTTTTTCATCCAGCAATGTATAAAACAGTGTCTGTATTTAGACTACAGATTGGGTTGCAGGGATTTAGGACGCAGATCATGGTGCTCATTTGAAACCACTGGCTCTATGTTCACATTTAGTTGAGTAGAAAAATGTGTTATGATTTATTAATCGGGCAAAGTCACAGATAACCGACTGTAGAAGACATAACAATCATCAATTGAGTCTCTGCAGCCTGAACTGAAGTCAACTCAGACTCTTGAGAGAACATAGAGATAGACGTGGTTTTGTCTGAATATTTAGTTCTTTCTCTGGCCAATGATATTTTCAACATGGTGTGATAATATGACCCTGTGAGTATGCTAATGGTATTATGAGGCCATTTAAATACAGGTACATCAAATTGAATTGTTGCAATGCTTAACAAAATGGTTTCATTTGGCTAGCTGTAACCTCACAAAGTTTCTTTCTTTTTTTTTTTATACCCTCAGCAACCGTGCACCACCGCCTCATAATGTTCGGAACCAGGGCATTTACCCAGCACCCAGATCACTTCCAGAGAGTGGGGAAGACACACTAGTGCAAGCCATCCTCAATCTGGACAGAGGGTATAAATGAAAGCATTCTTTACAACTAATTTATCCTATCAAGACATCCGTGTGCCATTGTTTTGCGCAGTTGCATGCAGCTTATTCACGACGGCCAAACAAAACAGCATTGCCAAGCAGAAAAGAAGTGTTTTATTTGTGTAAACAAATGTCTTTTTTTTTTTTCCTTTGGTCTGTATAATGAGGCTTACAGTAATGCAGATTTCATTTTAAGTATGCACTCTATAAGGGTAAAAAGTTTTCATCTCTGAAAGGGAACAGAAGTGCAGCATCTGTCACGTGGTAAACGGGCATCACTGTTTCAATTTTCCGTTTTCTCTCTTTATAATACTCGCTGTTTCGTCTTTTGCTTTGATTATTTTTGAGCATTAGAGCAACTTTGACAGGCTGCTGCAGCAGCTTTACAAGGACTGAATCCAAATGTCTGGGCTTCACCCCTCTTCAAGACTTTGCAAGGGTGCTCCAGGGAAGTCTTTGAATGCTGCGGGCTGTCCAAAGCCACAATTCATCCGGTCCTCACGTGGACTTTATGCAGGCATCCAACGAGTCTGCAGAAAGGCACCAGACTTAACTGATGTAATTATCTGCAAATTACTGCAATGTAGACATGACTTTGTAGTTTTTCCAGCTGAAAACTAAAACAAACCCCGAAAGAAGCAACACTGTGAATCTGTAAAAGATACACATCACTAATACATCACTTGAATCATTTAGGCCATAAATAATCAACCACATCACCACAGACAAAAATTCAGAAGTGCAGCCAGACAGCATATGTCAGAATAAAGGCAATGAAAAATGGCCAAAAACAACAGGAGGTGGTGCTCCATTGCCACTTTGAACATTTCGACAGCAACAAATGAAACAGACTTGAAACCTGTGTACCAGCAGCTTTACTTGCAGTCTAATGTCATTGTAGGCTTTAAGTGATGACTGTCAAAACATCACAGTACATGATATGACTGAAGGACACAAGTACAGAGGGTGGACATTTGCATTCAGCTCTGTTCTCAGTTGAGTTTGGATCCTGCACAGTGATTGTCAGACTACTAGATGGCAGCGTTGAGCTTCGTTGGCACAGAGTTTGGGAAGAACTTGTGTTGTGAAAACAGAAGAACAGAAGAGTCTCGTGTTGGATTTTGCTTTTAACGCGGTTGTGACAGATTAGAAAAATGAACCAATTTGGCGCTCATGCAGCACCTTAACTGGATCATTATTATTTGTATTATTTATATTTTTACTTTCAAGGGAGGACAGAGACCACTACAGGAGAAAGGCAGCTCCATTCCCTCCCCTCCGAGAGCGCTCTCCTGTGCGTCGGGAGGTGGCGCGCTCCCCCCACAGTCGCTCCGGCTCCAGTGTCAGCAGTCGAGGTTACTCGCCAGATAGAGCCAAAAGCCTCCCATTTCCATCACAGCAAAGCAAGAGTATGTACAACCATATCTTACTTTTCCATCTTTTATAATCCCTCTCTGCCCCTTTTAAAGCAAGAAGACATTCAAAACTCGAATTAGCCTGATAAGTGACTGATTTTGTAGTCAGTATAGCCTCAAAATGTATCCTTTGCACACTTTGTGTGACATAAAAAAACTAAGTGCTGAAAAGATTAGTTGATTCGAATGTTCGACCTAAAGATGGTTTTCATACATTCGATCACTAAGCAATTGCAAACAATTGAAAGCAGTGAAAGCAGTTGCAGCCCTTCAGCCATATTTAAGTAACTTCTTTAGAAAATGTGTAAATTAACAGTTGGTTGATAATGAGGAGGATTCTCAAATAGAGCATAACCTCAAACACACAGTTCTACTGTCTCTGCATGGCTAATAACATGGTCGAATGACTTTTCAGGTGTGGACTGTCCAGAGGGACACACAGGTCTCTCTGAGCACCTGTGGGGGGCGCTCTTTCCTCAGCAGAGTGGACATGACACTTCGGGTCTGTACATTGATTGTGAACAAGCTTGGACCTGAGTGACACCAGCTTGTCTTTTGTTTCATTACCTTGCATCCTTGTCATGTTAGAGAGACATTCAAAAATGTCTCTGTAGATTAGTCTTGAGAAGGCTGCAAGCTTTGCAGATGGTTGTAGTTGTAACACAATTTATGAGGCAATCTTCAAACAAAAAAATAACCATAAATGTTCTAATAATCTAGCAATAATAATCTCTAGCACCATTCTTAACATAATATTCTGTCACCCAGGTCAAAAGCAAGTTCCAAGCTAATTAGTGCCTAGAGGTGACTGTGCATGTTGTTTGCAGTATTTGTCCATCTAACCTCCCAAGCTCCCTTATTTCCAAAAGGAGTGTGGTTTCATGTAGGTGTTGCCAACATCTTCACAGCTGCCTGTCGCTCCTTATTAGTTTTCATTTTGAGTGTTGCTTATCCCTAATGAAGTGAGCTCACTTTACCTGGAACTGTCATCAATCAAATGTAACGAAAGGAAACCTTTGCTAGATGGTATGGCAGCGGTGTCAGTGATTTGCTGAAATGCATGATTGTAACCGATTGAAAATCAGGGCATTATGTCTTATTCATATCGTAGTGAAGTCTAAGGGTAGTGAGTTCTTGCTTGCGAGGTTCATATAAGATCAGAAAGGCCAAGTTATTGGACAGTGACCTCACAGTTTGGTCTTCCTACAGGATATGAAGAGACTTATTCTCAGAGCAGGATGACCGGTAAGTACAGCTCAGAGAGTTGTTGTCGGCATAATAGAAACGTTCAGTTCAGCATATTTTACAGTAAGTCTGCCAGCTGCTTTGGATGTGGTTTTTATGCTCTAATGATATGATGCTAGTCCCCACATCATATCGTACATGGTAGTTTGTCTAAAGCGTTTTTCTCCTAATAGAAATTAGAAAAAGCAATAGGAGATGACAAGCAGAGTATTTGTTTCAGAAATATCCAAAGGTTACAATCGTTAAACTTAACCTATTCTCAGTCTGGGTAACCTGAGAGCGACGGAGAGCGTTTCTAATGCGTCCAGCAGCCCGCCTGCATCTCGACTCTGTCTGCCACTTTGTCAGGCCTCATAAAGATGCAACCAGGTCGTGTGTGGAAGAAGAGTGAAAGGGTATTGGATGTCTGATGGATATTCCTGAAGGCAGAGCCCTCCACATCATCAGGGTGTTTTGGTTTCATGGCCAGGTTTTAGAGTTCACACTCGTAGTTAGGTTGCGTCGGTTGGTTTCAAAGCCTCAGGTGGTGGTCAGGCTTATGGACGGCGGCAGGCCTGCCACAGGAAGCAAGAATAAATGGAACGTGAGGGATTGAGAGAGGAGGTGGTGTCCGCTTGAGAGGTGTACATTACGGTGAATCCCCCAACCGGACTTTGGAGTCATAGTCAACCATCTGTTTCTTGATTGTTCCAGATGTTGTAGCCTCCTGGATCTTGGAACCAAACATCATCACCTTCACAGAGCCCTGATTGTTATTCCCACATACATCCCTACTTATGTTCCAAAAATACTAATTGACTTTTATTTCCTGCCTCCTGATGCCCCCCTCTCTTTCTAGCTTATCATTTTCTTTTCTTTTCTTTTTTTGTCTACAGTCTCACTGT
This sequence comes from Dactylopterus volitans, assembly GCA_901007715.1. Classification (NCBI taxonomy): domain Eukaryota; kingdom Metazoa; phylum Chordata; class Actinopteri; order Syngnathiformes; family Dactylopteridae; genus Dactylopterus; species Dactylopterus volitans. Next base: position 8,761 of record CAAKHG010023523.1, read on the forward strand.
GTCAAACTTTTGTCTCTTTCATTTCTCCAGACAAAATTCCCGGTTTGTCTCGAGAAGGCTCTCCACACAGCGCAACATCAAACAAGGTGAGCTCACGTAGTTGAAATGAGTGAATCGGCTTTGCTGTAATCACAAGTGTCTTTTCATAAATGTGTGGTTTTTGTCATAAAATACAACCGTCTCATTACGGGCCCTGCCTTTTTTCACTGTACAGCAGAATTCATCTGGACCTTCTTAAGTTCCGTCATACTAATAAGTGTTTAGTCCCCTTGAAGTATGTTAATGGGTTTTAAAGTGGCCCTCACGCAGAGTATAAAAGCCATCAGGACTGTGTTTTGTTTACCTGTGGTGTAAGCAGACCTCCGTCGCAAGAACTTGTAATGATGTCGGCAAAAGGGCTCAAGTGTCACCAGAAGTACAAGTCATGCATTTCTTCTTAAACCTTTTTAAAAGACCTTTTTACTGTTCTTTATTGTTTTTTGATGTATTCAATTGAGATATCTCCCGTCCGCTGTGTAAATAATAGCTTGTTTTGCTGATATCGCCCATCTCCATCTATGCAGAGGAGTGTAAATAGAATCAGATGTGACTCGGCAAGCACACCAGGTCTGAGTCCGGCCACCCAGAAGTGAAGAGTCATAACTTTATCACAGGATCTTAGCCACAAAGCTAAGAGACGGTCCCTGTGGAACTTGCTTGGATGTGTTTAGACTGTTGACAATGAACAATCGTTTCCTTTCTCCGTTGAGGGTGGGTGACTGACTGTGACTGCGTCTGTAAGGAGCGACTTGTCAGGTAGATGTAGCAGGTCTTATGCCTCTAAAAAAAAAAAAAAGAATGTGTAGCAAAAGCGTAACGGGAAAAGCTTAGAAGATATAACGGAAAGTAACAAAATCAAGTGTTACCTAGCAGGGCTAAGATGCGATGCTAATTCTAAAAGGTGGTACCTATAAATTTTGCCTAAATTGAGTTATGACTCTTGAATTTAAGTCCTTTTTTTGCTGCTGTACAGTATATGGAATTTATTACAGTCCGGTGAAGAGGCAACCACTGCACAATCAGCAAAGGTGGGGACCTACACATCAAGCGAAAGGTAGCGGGAGACGTAGCTACATAGTAGTCTCAGCTAAAGCTAAAACTAAATCGACGTTATTGTTTTCCTAACTGTTTTTAGTAATTGAAAAGTGTCTGCTTATTGATGTCACACTATGGTAATTGAGTTTCTTATTCCACGTACGAGACAGTAGTTCACTCATGCTGAAGAATTTAAAAAAGTAAAAAAAAAATGCTTATGGTTCATTTAAATTTGGGATGGTTAAGTCACGTTTCAAGAATACCAAATTTTGAATGAATTTATTATGCATTTTATTTCAGTTTGTGGTTATACAGTATATTAATGGAAGAACAGACACACATGACAAAAAAATTAAGAACTTTGTAAGATTTTAAAGATTTGGCATATACTGCTTTCACTTTGCCTGTAAAGCTATATACTATAATGTCCAAGCAAGCAACCATTATTGAAATTATTAGCAGCCCCAAGATCTTTACTTTAGAACTGGGTAGCAATCTCTCACACGCTTGTACCCTTTATTATTATTTAGAAAAATAAAACTGTTTTTCTATCCGGCAGGTCTTCTTCCACAAACCCACTCCTCCCTCTCTTTGAATGAGTAGAAAGACCATACGTGCTCAGTGTAAATTCACACAAAATGCCATGATTGACAGAAAATGCACAATGAATGTCCAGCTTTACAGAGATGCGCGGTTTCATTATCGTTTTTTCATTACCCTTTTCACTCATCAAAGCTCAGGTCCAAGCATATTAAACAGTGATTTACTGTCACAATCAAAATCCAGATCAAATAGTAGTTTGTTATTCAACAATGATTTCAAGTCACCACTTCTTTCTACATTAGTCATTTCTTTGAACAGCAGTTTTTGTCTTCACATTGAAGTATTACGCAACATCAGGTCACCTCAGCTCAGAATCAAATCTCTACATGTCTTTTTATAGCTCTGTGACTCGGCACACAAGACAACTTCCCGTTTATTAGAATAATTCACCAAGCATTTATTGCGCATCATGTTCAGTCTCAGTTTACATCAAATGAAGTTCTAGACAGTAGGAACAGTGAATCATGATCATAATCACTCATAATATGATTGTTGCATTGATGAAACACATTTCTTATATTGGAGAGTATATGTTAATGTTTCGGAGCGAGCAGAATGTTACAGCTGCAAGATGGAAGTGAGTTTTTTAAATGGGCTATAACAGTGTGTTTTTACAGCGGTTCAGTGGCATTTACTATATTTGTTAAATTAGCTGGAATAAAAATCAACAGATTCACCACTTTATCCTCATTTGAGGCAATGTGAGCTTGCTAAATGATGAATTTATAAACGCTGAATCAAACTTGATAAATTTTTCAGTGCAACACTTTTATCTGCTTTTGAAAAGGAGGCTCTAGCCTCCTGTTGTCAAAGTGAAGCGAAGCATCAGGTCTCCATTGATGATGGCTGTTTTTTCTTCACCACACACAAGGTAGCTTAGATCAGTGTTGATGTTTGAGCTCAGTTTGTTTAACGTGGTTTCTGAAAAAGGCCAGAGGGTTGGTATGTTTCACCTTTGCATGGCAGTGGCTTGAGTAGAGATGGATAGGCAATTTCAGCTGCAAATTTTGTTCCATTCTGTCCTCTGTCCTCCCGTTCTCAAATTTTTTTGTGTGCATAGATTTGCGCTTAATACGAAATGTCTGTCATTAATTAGGTGAAATATTGAAGTCTTTGGGGGGAATATTTGAAAATTGAAATCTCAAAACCACATGTAAAGTACTCTGAAAAGGTGTCCCATGTGAAAATGTTAAACAGATGAAAACGTATCACAACAACAATGGCCCAAAACACCACCATATAACTTATAAACCTGCACAGCTCTTATATGACCAATGGTAACCAACTTCAGCAAAACAGTATGGATGGGGATGCGGAGCACGTTTGTCGCACCCTAACCCAAACAGATGTTAAAAATTGCTGTTGGAGCAGGAGCACCCTTGCACATGCTTTATCATCAGAAATTTGTAGACGCAACACAGAAAGCCCGTCCTTTCCTCCCCTTTTTCATGTGCAATTCTGTAAGAGCTACCCAATCAACCGCTCTGATGTTTTACCAAGGGCTCCACCTCGACACACACACACACACACGCACGTACACACCGCTGCTTCTGCTTGTAGTGTTTGATCTAGCCTGTGGTGCATTGTTTCTCTCTGTTCTGGGGGCACAAGATCATAACCTTGGCCAAGATGAAAGCCCCGCGCTGTGCCCCCAGTAAAGTCTGCACTAATGGCCCCGGTTGCTGCCTGCTGTGGAGGCTCAACAAACACACGAGCAGGATTCCTGGAGCCATCCCAGACAGAACACACCAGAGAGGCAGACCTAAAATGGAGCTGGGGTTCTGGCTGCAAGCCAGGGTGGCGAAGAGGGTGGAGAGCATGTCCTTTAACTGAAAGGTCACAAAAAGGTTTCGTCCATACGGGATGCAGTTATGAACAGCCACGATAATTGCTGAGACCTGCTGAGGTGGCGGCAACCCGTAATAGATGGTCTTTTGGTAATTGTAACACTCGCCTTGTCCAGGCTGGATATATTGATTTACGATCATCGGTTTTCAGAGAACAAAAGCGCTTTTGTCATTTCACCACCTATTTCTGCTTTTTTCAAGACAATATGAAGTTGCTTATTTGAATCAACGTTAACATGAGTATGATCGTGTTGCAAGCTGACGAGCTTGTTCAGCGGAGGTGAGGCTGTCGGTGGTTAGATCGGTGCTCTTGCTCCTTCACTATTGATTTTGTTGAACACAGATCTTAAGCTCTCACTTCGAGGGGAAGACCTGCAAATATTTGCTATTGCTTGTTGTGTAACAGTGATTGAGTCCAATACAACTACAGCAGTTATAAGTTCAGAGTTTTGTTGTTAATTTATTTTAGGCAAAAACTTTAATTGCATTGTAGTCCAGCTTTTATAGAGCTTAGCATTGAGAGACTGAGCGAGATGAACATGCCTTTCAGGTTGAGTTGTGCCGAGTAGGATGAAGATAAAGACTCGGGACGGGGATATTTTTTCCACTGAGGTCAAGGAGGCTAAAGAGTGACAAACAAGACCTTACAGAGGTGTACCAAGCATAGACACTGGACTTCTCCTGAGGATAGCCTCAGGGAGGAAATCGGAGGGAGGGAAAACTGGATGATGCTTCTTGAGTTATGCTTTTATTTTAGACCACCCTCGGCTTTGAGATGTGCCATCTCTTATAATTCACTTCCTCAGTCATCTATACATTTAATGCGACTCTGTCCGTGGCCTGTTTCCCTTAATGTATGAGTGGACTTCAGTCATGCTTGGGCAGTTCTGCTCCCTGGCCTTCAGACTCTTAATAGTGTCAGGAAATGAGGAAAAGAAATTGAGCGGTAATCCAAGTTGGCCTCATTTCTCTCCTTTGCTCTTTCTCTTGGCTTGTACAGTAATACTTCTGGGTACTAGCGTTTCCAGTGTATTCATTAGATGGCTCATCTTGTCTGGCTATGCTTCATATTCTACTCACAAATTAAAAAAAAAAAACCTCATGAAATGTCTGTGCGTATTGACACGCTCAGTGCAAAACTGAACGATCTCCTTTGTTCAATATTGAGAATCCTCAAACCTTTGAATTGTGTCATTAACTGCAAATCCACAGCATCATGGTTGCACTGTTGGCTATTTAACATTAGCTGCTACTTCAGTATATCTAAGCTTCATCCTCAATAGACCTTATCAAGCACATCTTCCCTTTTAAAGTTAAACCGTCAGTGGGTCGGGCTTTAGCACTGTGCTGTGATGCCGAACCCAGATCCTTTCAGATTTCATTCTCTAGGTCATAAGTTGAGCCACTACCATGTTTTATTGATTTTGCTCAGTAAAATGGATCTGGATTTGCTGTAATGGATGCTAAAAGATTCCACTGGTGATAGTCACATGAAAGCAAATCTACCATGTAAACAGACATTTTTATTTCCTACATTTAGTATTTTTGTATTCAGTCCGCATGTTTTGCAGTAGCTGCACCTCTGTTTTTATTTGGCTTAGTTGTTCAAGGCGGTCCACTACTGCGCTTCAGACTGAAATATCTTTACCGCTATGAAGTTGATTGCTTTGAATTTTTGCAGACATTTATGGTGTTTCTCCAACTTCTCCTCTTCTACCACATGAGGCTATCGTTGTATTATTTTGCAGGTCTTGACAACCTTTTGAGCACACCACTGAGCCTTTCATTGCTGCTGTCTCCTCCTCAACGCTGAATAGTTTAGTGAAATTGTCTAACAATTTTTTCAAGTGCCCCTAAAACCTGCCACCCACCATTTCCTCTACCTTTGCAGGAGGAGAACCATCCTCCAGAGCCAGAAAAAGAGGAGCCATTGGCGACTCCTGTCGTGGAGGAGAGCCAAAAGTCTACAGACAACGTTCAAGAGCAGCGAGCCTTGGCAATCGCAGCTAAAGCCCAGGAGATAGAAAAGGTACCTTTTCCAGCCAACTACGAGTTGGTTGACTTTATGTTTGTATGACATTTTAACCAGAAGGAGCCTTTACAATGGGTCCGTTTTTAGCTCGTCTCTGCAGTTTTCCCTGTTGAAACATTTGTTTCGTTTAAAATCCTTTCAGTACAGGTGAGACTTTTCTATAAATAACAATGTGCATGGCATAAAGTCAACCCTTGGCAGACAGTATTTTCCACATACAAATGAAGACATTGTGTTAAATCATGTTACTGGAGAGGCGCGTCTGGAACAACCATTTGTCATATTGCTAACAAAATTTGAAATTAATTTCTCTCTCCATCAGTCACAGTGGCAGGGACA
>CAAKHG010023528.1:4322-21546 GCA_901007715.1 Dactylopterus volitans
TTGGCAGATGACGCTGTCGAGGTGGCGGATGACTGCGGAACAGGTTAAGTGTCTTTTTCCAGACAGATGCTCTGCCAGGAAGTGAGCAACAGCTCGGAAGCTAGGACAAAGCCAGGCAAAGAATCTGGAAACTGGAACTAACACAAAAGCTGCAAGTGCAACATCACCATATAAAGCAATGGCCAAAACACTCAAAAAGACACCAGGGAGGCACAGGCAGATCTCAAAGTTGGGGATAGAGATCTGAGGCAATTTCCAGGATTAAAATGATGTGAGTCAGGAACAGACAGGGTTGGCAATTGGAAATCAGGGCTGGAAAGTCTAATTGAAATGGTAAAGAACAATTTAGCAATGAGTGTGTGTCACTCAGGAGTCTTTATAATGGCTTGAGTGGTGATGCAGTGCAGCTGAGTTGATCAGGTGAGTGGAGTTAGATGGTGCGGTGGGTGTGGCTGACAGACTGGAGAGTTAAGGCAGAGTGAATGGAACAGTACTGAATAGCAAGGTCTGTAGTGATGCTGCATGTGGAGTGACTGAGTGAGCTCGGAAATGCAGAACTGTGACACAGTTAAGTTACCGCGACAACTTTGGGGTAACAGCATTTGTCTTATGACGACAAGTGACAACATGTGCATTAAACTGAGATTTATGATTAAAGAAAGTCTTGATATGCACGTCTTTATTCCAACAGCACACATATTTGTTTTATCCCCAATTACAATACTAATATTTTAGAATTGTGGTTAATCATGACTAATCACAGCCGTTACTGTGATTAACTCAATTCCATCTTTTAATTGATCAAATGCACGACAATCAACATAAAGCAAGTGTTCCTTACCAACCTGTTTGGCAAAGCTATAATCCTGACTGCCTCACTTAATATAAAATATTCAGTACTATACACGAACGAGCTACAGATTTTTTTCCAGGCTAATTTAATGGAAACAAAACTGGTGCATCACAATTGATACATTCATCAGTGATTTTTTTTTTCCAGGGTGTGAAATTTGGGGTCCCAAGACAGGTGAGAGGTAATAAATAAATTGTTGTATTTTGAAATGGCATAATAAAAGTATACTGTAATAAAAGGATTTATTTTAGTTGAATACAGTTTTTTATTGAACATGTTGTAATTTACAAGGAGCTCGATGTGGCATGCTGTCACTCGGCACCTAAGTTTTCATTGTCAAAAAGTTAAGGGGCAGCATGGAAAGCTACAAAGACAGTGACCATTTGGATGAAGTTCTTGCTGGTGCTTCACCTACCTGCTTGGATATACGCCAACACCAGTTCAACAGCTTAGCTCACCCAAGCCAGGGAGCAGCTCCAGTGGGTTGAGGTCCCAGGATTTTTGACTGAAATTGTCTCCTGGGAACATCAGAGACAGACACACGCTTTATGGATGATCACCCGCCCAGAGGATAAACTGCAGTCACCTCATGGTAAAACCAGACTCTGTGAATGTCTCTCTGGTCTCCTCAGGGCCGCCTACTTAATTTGTGGATTTGATCAAGGAATTCGACGATAAGACTTCTCTGACCACCTGGATTAGTGTTGAGTGTTGCTTTTGGAAAGAAACCGAGTAAACTGGACCAAGTTCACTCTGGCTCATTCTTTGTTTTAAAGGAAAACATTGTGTTTTAGCTTTAAAAAGTCTTGACTCAGTCTGGCAGCTGCTTGCAAACTAGTTATAATTGAACATGAGCAGAGAAATACGAAATCCTAAAATACAATTTATCATGTACAAATATTAAAATGCCACAGGTATGATAATTAAAATTCAACAGTGTTTAGACGTAACATCAAAAAATGTCAAACTCAAACTTAGGCTCTGAGTCACTTCTGCCTCATTTTAAAAAGTTAAAAATAAAATCAAACTAATTCATATTGATGTATTCAGCTTTATTTTAGAATGCAGGGGTGTATCCAAAGCAATTTTACTTGGGTGGTCAAGATGCAACATAGAGTGCGTGTGGGGTAGCCACGGCAGAGTGAAATTCATGAATGGTTTGTGACCAAAAATGTGAAAATATCGAATGCCTTTGCTTCAACCTATGCACCTACACATTTTAATGGAATCCCAAAACTCATGATAGCATTCATTGAATTGTTTATATTCAGTGGTTGTTATGACATTTTCAAACAACATTTAAATGAAGGGTTTCATGCCACCAACATGCATGAAAATGTAGGTGCCAGTTTATGCAGTTTTGTATTTCATTCCCACCTATCACAGTCTCTGTAATCTGAAATATCATCTAAGTTGAGGGTACGCTCTGCATTTTCTAACAGCCATTTTTTCTGAAGTGGATGAAAGTCCGAAACAAAGTGCATCTGCTTTTGAGATTAGATACAGTATATTGTGTGATTGCCGAAAAAGATACATTTCAAAACTATTGATTCAGTTATTGTTGTTTTTTTTTAAACGTGATTTAAAACATAAATGTAATTATTTGATTGAAGGAGGACAGCACATGGACTTGCTCATTTATTCATTTATGGCCCGGCATTGGCCGCCATTTCTGTCGCGGAGACACCTCTCCAAGCCCACAAAATGTTAATGGCGGGTGCCAGACAGGAGGTTACTCACCTGTCATAAAGATTAAATTAATAAATTAAATGAGTTATATGGGTAGTTGGAGAGGGAAAATAAAAGAGACCTGGCTAGTGTCGTCGTCTGCCGCTTATTCGGGTCCAGGTCGTGGGGTCAGCAGCTTCGGGAGGGAAACCCAGACGGCCCTCGCCCCAGCCACTTCTGCCAGCTCCTCTGGGGGGACCCTCAGGTGTTTCCAGGCCAGTTGAGAGATATAATCCCTCCACTTGGTCCTGGTCCGTCCATGAGGCCTCCTCCCGGTGGGACATGTTTGGAACACCTCTAACGGGAGGCGTCCAGAAGGCATCCTGACCAGATGCCCGAGCCACCTCAGCTGGCTCCTCTCGACGTGGAGGAGCAGCGGCTCTACTTTGAGCGCCTTCCGGATGTCTGAGCTCCTCACCCTATCTCTAAGGCTGAGCCCGGCCACCCTGCGGAGAAAACTCATTTCGGCCGCTGGCATTTGCGATCTCGTTCTTTCGGTCATTACCTAAAGTTCATGACCATAGGTGAGGGTTGGAACGTAGATCGCCTTTCGGCTCAGCTCCTTCTTCACCATGACAGATCGGTTAAGCGCCTGCATCACTGCTGACGCTGCTCCGATCCACTTGTCGACCTCCCACTCCATCCTTCCCTCACTCGTGAAGAAGATCCCAAGATATTTGAACTCCTCCGCTTGAGGCAGGACCTCCTCTCCAACCCGGAGAAGGCAGTCTGCCCTTTTCCGACTGAGAACCATGCCCAGTTTCCATAACTGCGAATCAGACCGCCAAGGCCCCCGCCCCGGTCCGTTGCCCAATCCACATTGCACTGTACCCTTCATGCTGCCCTTGTGGGTGGTGGGTCCACTGAGGGGTTGCTCATGTAGCTGGTTCGGGCTGGGCCCAGTCGGGCGTCATGAGTGTAGGCCCGGCCACCAGGCGCTCGCACTCGAGCCCCAGCCCTTGGCCTGGCTCCACGGAGGGGCCCCATTGTCCCTCTGGGCTGGGTAGACTTACTCCTTCTGGTGTTGTTCATTAGGGTCTTCTGAACTGTTCATTGTCTGACTCTTCACCTAGGACCAATCTGCCTTTGGAGACCCTACCAGGGGCAAAATGCGCCTAGGTTCATTAGAGTACGCAAACTCCTCCTCCACGATAAGGTGACGGTTCAAGGAGGAGACAGCTTTTGTCTCCCTCCAAAATTCACCACAAGCAAACTCAAAACAACTAAGGGATTAGTTATTCTTTGAAGTTAAACAAAATTTCACATCATCTTCAAATCAAGAATTAGTCACACGAACAAACACATATTAACAGGAAAATTGAACTCAAATTCAAGATGAAATTAATAATCAAATATACTCAAGAAACACAGACTGACTTCAAGCAAAAAACTAACAAACAGCTCATCAAATCAATAGGTCCTTTAACAACTAGTGTGTGGGTGTGTAGGGGAATGTGTGTGCTCAGGTAGGACTTCAGTTCAGTTGAATTCATAAGGGTGTGTGTGTGTTTGCGCGTGTGTGTGTGCATGTGCGCATGGATGAATGAATGCAATTGAAGTCAGGGGGAGAGTATGGGGATGAGAGCAAATGGGCAGCCAGCTGGAGAAGCCTGGAGAATGAGGGAAGGGAAAAGGACTTATCTGTGGGGGCGCACCTTTTAACCTGGACAGAGTGCAGTTTTGTTGAAATCCAAGCAGGCTTGAGCCACCTCCAGTTCACTCAGAGTATTTCGTGTTAGATCCCAGCTTTGGTTTCTTTTCCATTTCTTGCCTATCACTCTGTTACTGCTTCAGCCTCATTTGTTCATCTTTTTCTTGTTCCCTTCTAACGTGTCTAATTTTTTTTTTTTAATTCTAATTTAGAGTGGCCAATTAACCTCAGCATGCTTTTTCAGAGGAATTCTCTCCAGACTACCTGGAGAGAACCCACGCAGACACGGGGAGAGCATGCCAACTCCACATAGAAAGATCCCAGGCCGAGAATTGAACCTGCGACCTTCTTGCTATGAGGCAACGTTGCTAACCACCGCACCACTGTGCAACTCTTAGGTGTCTAATTTATCAACTCCCCTCCTTGTGTATGATGGCACTTCCTATCTGGCGTGACATCACTTCCTGTTCCCTGTGTCCTGCTCTGCTGCACCTTAATTTAAAAAGCATCCTACTGAATCAAAGCCAACATTTAAGCTCAAGCTTTTGCCAGGGGTCAAACAGGGATATTGGGTTGAAACTATTTTTGTCACTCAGCATTTCATAGAATTACTCCTCCAGTCATCAGACCAGCACACACCTCTGTTTATCTATTATTTACCTGTTGTACAATTTTGTGGAAATTATACTGGATTCTTTTTTTTCTTTTTCCTGGATTGATGTGTTTTCATTCGACCACAAGATGACACCTCAATGTGTGAAGCAAACACAGGTACAATACAAGTGATACAGATGACGAAGATATATATGTATACATATACACAAATTACCGAGGTTGCTTATATATTATATGACAAATCTATTTATATTATCTACACAGGTAAGTTCAAGTTTATTGTGTTAATGTCCCATGTTTCAGGAAGATGACGAAAGACAGTTGGACAGGTTGTTGATGTAAATATATAGTGCAAATGTCATTTTACTGGCAGTAGCAGAGTTGAAAAAAAAATCTTCAGGTTGTATTTGATGTCGCCTGGAAAATTTAAAGTCTGACCGAGGCTACCCTAGAATTTGCTATGACACAACAAAGCTGTTTCATGTGGGAGATCCATTGTGAACCACCACTTCTTCATGACTGTGTTTCACTGTTATTTTTAAGTCATTGAGACAAGCAGTCACGGAGCCAGCAGATGGAGGAGTTCATGTATGAAGCAGGGAATCTGGTGCCTTTCTCCTGGATGCGAAGTAACAAAAGTGAATGAGTTGTGATGATGATGGTGAAACGTCTCCAGTTCAGCTTCATCTGATGAGGGACACATCAGCTGTTTAGCAGTTTATCTTATCTGGAGGTTTTTTCCTTTGAGGTAATTTCTGCTGTCGTTAGTTAGCTGATGGAATTAGAACACATCACATAAAAATCAGCTGTATTACAGTTATTGAAATGCGTTAAATAGAATTTCTCATTACAGTATTATATATATATTTTTAAAGCACTCCTGTCATACGTTTACTGGAGTAAGTGTTACTCCTTTGCTTAGTATGTGCTCATGTGCTTTCAGTAATTCTGCAAAATGCCTAACACAAACATGTCATTGTTGTATCACAGTATACTGGACCATTCATCTTACAGTTATATTTGACCTGTGAATATGGAGAACTGTACTCCCACCTTCTACAAGCCTCAGGTAATGGATCAGATGCTGCGAGGAGGTTATAGGAAGTGCAAAAGTATTTCATACAGGCCAAAAGATCCAGTTGGTTCCAAAATCATATTTACTATGGAATTTCAACCATCATGCCATGCAATCCTAAGGAAATATACCCTTCATTCACATTTAGTTTGAAAGCTGTGTAGATTTCATGGGTTTTCATGGCTTGGTATCAGGGGAAGCAGGGTGAGAAAAGTGAGGGAGTAAAAGGAGGGAATAAACAGAGTTGCTGTTAGGAGCTGCTGCTTTTATGCAAGAAGTCCTCTTTTCAAAGGCGGGTGAGGAGGGGCCATGAAATGAAGCAGTCGAGGTGGGAGACTTCTTCAATAGATCTTGCATGAGTTATAAAACCGATTGCCCCACAACCCACCATTCTGACCCTTTCATCCCCCTTTAGACTTTTCATCCACACAATCAATTCTCTTTCTCTCTTGTATACACATGTACATGTGGACCATACAGCACTGCCAAATATTTTGTTGATTCGGTAAATAAACAAGCATTTTGTTTCCAGATGGTTGGTATTTGGCACATAAGGCAATAAGAAGAGTTCCAGAAGAGTAATCAAGAAAAAAGACAGAGAAATTTTGTTAACTAATCTCGACTAAGCTGAATTTATTTGATTCAGAATTTTCCATTTTCATTTTAAGCAGGCACGAAACTACACAGCACATTCTGCATGTGCAAAGCATAAAGACAGATGATTTATTCACAAAGGTAGAGCATGAAACAAAGGCATACTGACGAAATGATTAACATAATATGGTATCTTAAATTAGCAGCCAGGCTTTTTCTTCCCTTCACCCAGGAACATGTTTGGAGAAGCACTCTCACATGGCATGAGGGCATGCCATGTGAAACAGGACAGTAGAGGAAGGGAAACAAGCCCGGCCCAGGTTCTGTACCCCAGGTGCAAGCGAAGTCCACGGCCTCCAAAACCCGAAATCCCAGGGACCTGCAGAGACCCCAGTTAAGAAGCCCGCCAACCCAGGGAGACCAGAGCTCCCCATGACAGGGGCCATAAAAGGCCCACAGCAAGGGGCCATCGAAGGAGCCCCAAAAGCCAGGGACCAGATTAAGAGACATGATGGCCCCCCAACCAGTCCAGGACCCGAGCGCCCACCGGTAAGAGTCAGGATGGGGCCCATGAACCCTCATATCAACAACTTCTGCTGAGCCCCAGTATCCCCATTGGCATCCCGAGACACAGCCGACACCCTTTCCCCAGGCTGCAGAAACCAACCCCACCCAAGGAAGGGAAAGTGACAGGGTGCACTACACTTGATAAATCTGTCATCATCTGACCAACAAGAGCGTGCATTAAACTGCTAAATCTAGTAAAAAAAAAAAAAAAAAAGTCTAACCTATATTAGATAATGTTTAAGCAACTGACAGTTCTCTGTTATCTTTTCCTTGCAACAGTTGCTGTTCTTGATGCGTGGGTACATCCAGTCGGTGTGACTCCAACATGACAATCATATTACCCAGTCATAAGGATTATGAACGATTAACCGATTCAACTGGATATTTGGTTTGACAAGTGAGCTGTGTTGGTAGCGGCTTCCTCAGTAAATACAAATCAGCCATGAATCCTCAGATGAATCGATTGTAGAGTCATGGATCAGGTATTGCAATACTAGCAATGGGCTGACATGGCACAGTTTGCTTCTCTAAGGCAACATGAGAGCTGGCGGCTGCCCATGAAACGATTCTCACGCAGGCTCAGTAGCTGGCACTACTGACAACGATAACTGGATGTAAACTGATGAGTTACCGCGAAATAATTTCAACGCATCAGCAAAACAAAAAACTAATGATTGGAATGTTTTGGGATTTTACAAGAAGGATGAAAGCCATGCAATTGTAAGCTATTTATTACAGCTCTGAAGTTTACTGGTAGCACAACAAATCTTGACCTTCATGCAATGAGAAAACACAGTGATGAGTATGGGGACGCGTAACAACGAGCAGGAGCGTGCTGCTAATATAGCTAGCACACAGTGGGGAACGGGTAGTGTGCTTCCTAACTTTATTGTTCATTGCACCCATGTGGGAAATAGTGTTGTTTACGTAGCTTTACTTAGATTTACTCAGACTAATTTTAGCCACTATTGGAGAAATTTGTCATTATTTGAGGGGCTTTGCACTATTTATTTATTGTTGTACTGTATAGAATAAAAGCCAAGACTTCTGTTCTTATACACACACACATTTTCTGCTGCCCTCTTGACCAGGACTCCCTGGCAGAAGAGATATTGTATCTCAATAGGACTTTCCTGGATAAATAAAGGATAAAAAAAATAAAAAAAATTATATATATATATATATATACTGTATTGCATCGAATCGTTCTGTATTGAAAATAAATTGTTTTTGAATCGTATTACCAGTGTACCTAGATACATATCGAACTGTCTATCACCAGTCATGCAGGCGATGCGTTTCAGCTGCTATTGTACTGCCACGTAACAAAATGGACTCATAAGCATGTCTTGTCTTCTATTCACAGAGTATGCCAAGTACACTGGTATTGTAGTGCCTCACCAACAGCCTCAGAAAAGGGAGATCTACATTTACCTCAAACAGCCTAAAAGTCCAGGTGTTGCAGATAAAAGAACAAAGAACTCAACAACCCCCCAACATGTGGTCTTATCTAACCAGCTGATCAGCTGAGCGACTCACCCTTAGCTTACGTAACCCAAGCCGACCACGGGTTGCCCACACAATTCCCAGCTCAACTGGATAAGGTCCACTAAGGTCAGCCACAAACCATGGCATTATATTAAGTTTTATAAACCAACCAACACCCAAAACTCACTCCTTCTGGCATGGCTCACAGGCACAGTACTTCTGTCACTACTTCTGGCCCTGATGTCCATCGTAGTGACTCTTTGCCGACTGAAGTTGTCATCAAGGTTTCTGGTTCAGATGTCCATCATAGTGACTCTGTGCCAATGGAAGTGACCATCAAGTCTTCGGTTTGGAATCACTGACAAAGTGACTCCATGCCAAGAGAAGTGACCACCACAGTTTCTTGGATCAAGCTGATCATCCCACATGGCGTGCATCCTGACCACCGACGGACGCGCTGGGACAGGACAGACTACCACACCTCACCCATATCAGTAAGAGGCTTCTAGCTCAGGCAGACATCATTGTAATAACATGCTTATGGTGTTTAAAACATGTGTTCACCTCATCTGCGTTACGGATTGCCACATCCGCTGTGTTACTGTGCATCAGCACTGCTTGTGTTGCCATTATCTGTTTGGTGTTATGCTGCAGCCGTGATCCAGATGAGTACTTACTTAGTTAAAGGTCCAGACTCGCACTGCTCATCAGCTGAGCCAGTGAGTTCTTTGTAGCGCATTCAAGTACTGGATCTGACCCGGGGTCGGCGGAGCGCAATGCTTCACCATCTCTCTGCTTGTGAAAGTTAAGCTTCCCGCTCAGCCCCTCCTTTGTCAGGGCAACCGCCATTTTGGTTGCACCTCCTTACATCAAGCCAACCCCACATGTTGTGGCCGCCATCTTGTTCTCCTCTTTTCACACCTATCCACTCACACACACACACACACACACACACACACACACACACACACACACACACACACACACCCAAACACATGTGGTGTCTATTGTTGTTTATTTGTATCTGTTCATATGTAGTTAGAGAGTAGTTATTACATATTGTCGGATTTGTGTACAGTAGTGATGTTAGTTGTTCATTGATTTTACTGCTGTCAATAAATCCTGCTATATTTTAAAGAGAAGGTGTCCTTGTTTTGCTTGCGTGTTGTCAGACTAGCTGGTTGACAGGGTCTGTGTCGACCTCTACTCCTTCCTCAGTTATTCTTTAAATTACAATATTCCATGAATATTGACAATTTCAGGCAACCAATTTTGAGACTAACTTCACTTGTTTGGTTATCAGCCTGTGTTTTCCCAGTGGTGCCCCGTTTTTAATTATTTTAATTAATTAAGCTTGCTTAGTTTTGACAATTATTGACAATAATCTTTTTTGATTATCAGTAATCACTGATAATCAAATTTAGCTCCTATAATGCACAACAGCATGCACCTAAATATAAACAGGCAGAGGTTGCAGTATTAATCATGGACTTTAGCTTCTTGCAAGGTATGCATTTACCCAGGGGTCCAGTGTGTCTTACTGCCTCTCACTCTATAATAACCACAATCTGCCTCAGATAAAGCACAGCATCTGTTAAACAGCAGGGTGACTGAGCATACAACTCAGACGACCATTACAAACGGACCGCTGCACAGTGGGTCCTATCATACACACCTGGGTAACCAGATAAGATAATGAGAGGGAGGGGAATGAGTGTGGAGAAGATAAACCTTTTAACTATTCATCTACCTGTCTGTCTGTCTGTACAGTATGTATATGCATTTCACTCTGGTGTCTTTCAAGGTTCAATAAGCTCAAGCATTATAGAGAGAAAAAGATGAGAGGAGAGAGGTGGAACACAGTAAATCTTCTATCCTCCTCATCCTTTTACAAACTCCAGGTTTGCACTTTCGCTAGAAGCTTTATTCCAAAGCTCTCCTTAGTATCTGTGGTTCCTAGAAAAGTGTTATATTGAATATTAATCAAAGAGATGTGGCAACTTCAAATTTCCAGCGCGCCAAGAAAAGGGGAAAAAAAGGAAGTGAGATACATCTTGAATTCAGTGTTTGCATATTCATGTTACAATGATGGAAGAACAGGTAACATTTTTTTTTCATAGCAGTGCATTTTGAGTCATTAAATTGATGGCATTTAGTGATATTTAATTTATTTAACTGTGAATTGCTACAGAATTTAAGTTAACAACTAATTTTCCTTAAGCACAAATTGCAAGAGTTGTCAAACTGCCACATTGATTTGTCAACTGTAAATGTTTACATTTGTGCTTTTATGCATTGGTATGTCAAAAATTCCTGTTCAGACTGGAAATGCATCCAAATATCAACAGCATTTTGCAATAAAGCGTGCGAGGAAAATAAAAAAATCAGAGTGAGTAGCATTAACTACAGAGACTTTCCTTAAAAATAAAGTGATTAAGTTTGATTTTAGTACCAAGTGATACAATCCCTTGGCAGCTCAGGGTTGCCAGGATAATGCCAAGGTGCTAATGGGGAGTACGGTAGAATAGAACTTTACTGGGTCATCAGGTGGGTACTCTCCCTAGGTTTGGCTAGGCTTTGTTATCTTGGGGCCCACAAGGTGGCATCTCTTTTCTTAACCCACAACCATCAACTGGCCTGTCCGCCTGCATTAGAAAGAGCTTTGATGGCTTACCTTTGTGCTCAACGTCAAAACTCCCAAGTTGTTGACTAGTTTGATGGTTGGCATGTGCAAAAAGCCTCTCAAACCGACTTTAACTGGGTAGATCCTAGCTTTCGAGCCATATTGCTCAGCATCAGCTGCCAGCTTGGCATATTTCAGGCTTTTTAGGCTGGGAAACTGGGAAGAGTCAAAAGCCTTGATTTATGTCTGCCTGGTCTCAGGCACTTCAGCACAATGTTTGTGCCACCTGGTATGCCAGTCTTGTGTCAGGTTGTGTTACAGCCAACTAAAATGTACTTCTGGTTGGCTGGGGGGAACATAATGTGTTCTCCATACCACTGGGTGAGGTTGGTTGGAGATGGCAGGCATGTCCCACAATTCCCTCCTGTCAGTTGCCTAACTAGGCTGTCATTAAGTTTTTCATTAGTTGACAGTTACTGTCTTCACAGAAGTCATTAAATGGATTCAGATGGTCAGTTTGGTTTAGGTGGTTTAGGTGATAGAATCCTTTGCTACCTGAGATGTCCTGAGTGCTTGATAGTGGCATCTGAGGGTTTCCAAGATAGTGCCACTACTACTGGCACTTTCCTGGCACTAAGTCGAGTGGGTTAATACTTTAAAGGGGTTATCAGGTGGGTACCCCTATTCATACAGTATGTGGCTTATCAGTAGGATCTGGCATCCAGGTGTGCCCCCCTCTGTTTGAACACACTATATATACCCCAACAGGGACCCTGTTATTCTGGGGCCTAAGTGAAACTTTGTTCCATGCATCATCTCAACGTAAAAACATAAAATCTATATGCAATCTATAATCTGTATGACACAATTGTATTCGTCGTCTTCTGCTTACCCCGGCCCGGGTCACGGGGGCAGCAGCTTCAGGAGGGAAGCCCAGACAGCCCTCGCCCCAGCCACTTCCAGCAGCTCGGCCGGAGGGACCCCCAGGCGTACCCAGGCCAGGCGAGAGATATAATCCCTCCAACTGGTCCTGGGTCGGCCACGAGGCCTCCTCCCGGTGGGACATGTCTTGAACACAGCTGGCTCCTCTCGATGTGGAGGAGCAGCGGCTCTACTTTGAGCGCCTCCCGGATGTCCGAGCTCCTCACCCTATCCCCAAGGCTGAGCCCGGCCACCCTGCGGAGGAAACTATTTTGGGCCCCTTGCATTCACGATCTCATTCTTTCGGTCATTACCCAAAGCTCATGACCATAGGTGAGGGTTGGAACGTAGATCGACTGGTAAATCGAGACAGATCGGTTAAGCGCCTGCATCACTGCTGACGCCTGTCGACCTCCCGCTCCATCCTTCCCTCACTTGTGAACAAGATCCCGAGATACTTGAACTCCTCCACTTGAGGCATGACCTCCTCTCCAACCCGGAGAAGGCAATCTACCCTTTTCCGACTGAGGACCATGGCCTCAGACTTGGAGATGCTGATTCGCATCCCAGCCGCTTCACACTTGGCCGCGAACCGCCCCAGCAAGAGCTGGAGGTCTCGGTTCGATGAGGCTAGAAGGACCACATCATCCGCAAAAAGCAGCGATGAGATCCTCTGCTCTCGGAACTCGACACCCTCCACCCCGCGGCTGTGCCTAGAAATTCTGTCCATAAAGGTGAACAGAACCGGTGAAAAAGGGAAGCCCTGGCGGAGTCCAACTCTCGCTGGGAACGAGTCTGACTTACAACCGGCTACACGAACCAAGTTCGTATTCCTTTGGTAGAGGAACCACTCACCCCATGCTCCTGGAGCACCCCCCAAAGGATGCACCTGGGTACACGGTCGTAAGCCTTCTCCAGGTCCACAAAACACATGTGGACTGGCTGGGCAAACTCCCAATATTCCATGTTCCAAGAGCCAGTTTCCATAACCGGGGATCAGACCGCCAAGACCCCCGCCTTGGTCTGCCGTCCAGTCCACATTGCACCGGACCCTTCATGCTCCCCCTGCGGGTGGTGGGCCCACTGGGGGGGCTGCCCATGTAACCGGTTCGGGCTGGGCCCACGGGTGTAGGCCTGGCCACCAGGCGCTCGCACTCAAGCCCCAACCCTAGGCCTGGCTCCAAGGTGTTCCCTTTGTTGATTTCCATGAGGGTCTTCTGAACCGTTCATTGTCTGACTCCTCTCCTAGGACCAATCTGCCTTGGGAGACCCTACCAGGGGCAAAATGCCCCGGACAGCATAGCTCCTAGGTTCATTAGAGTACGCAAACTCCTCCACCACGATAAGGTGACGGTTCAAGGAGGAGATGACACAATTGCCATCTGAAAAACAACAGATCCAGGGTTTACCATTCTAAGGTGTACTGTATTGTACCAAACTGCTTGGTGGAAACAGGACTTTTGAAATTTGTTTTTTTCCTGATAGCTCCGGTAGTCCTGTAGTACTTGCTTTTTTTCAGTTACGGTTCAAGAACTGTTGGGTTTCTGGTAAGACAAATACCCCTTTTCCACCAAACTGGTTCCAGTGCTAGTTCAAAGCTGGTGCTAGTGCCAGTGCTTAGCTCGTTCTCTCTCTCTGGTAGACCCTGGCCTCTATGGCTCTCGTAGGTAGGGCCTGTTCTTGTGCTGCCATGATTAGTGCCTCTGTGCTGTCTGTCAGTCCAGTGTTCTCCAGCCACTGGTAGGTCTTCTTGATATCAGCCACTTCTTCGACTTGACGGTGGTACATGCCATGTAGGGGTTTGTCCCTCCAGGTTGTTTGCTCCTCTTCCTCTGCACTCTCATCAGGTTTCTGCTGCCTGAGACATTCACTTAGCAGCTCATCCTTTGGGGCCATTTTCTTGATGTACTCTTGGATATTCGATGTTTCATCCTGGACTGTGGTCCTGATGCTCACTAGTCCTCGGCCTCCCTCCTTCCACTTAGTGTATAGTCTCAGGGTGCTGGACTTGGGGTGGAACCCTCCATGCATTGTGAGGAGCTTTCTTGTCTTGATGTCTGTGGCTTCTGATGCTTCTGTCCAAGCATCTTGACTGATATTCCCCCATTTTCAGAAATTGCTTCCTGTTTTTTAGATAACTTCTCACCTTCTGTAGTGCCAGTCCCCCAATCCCATATTACTCAAATTTTTTGATTAATATTTCATGATTTATTGTATCAAATGCTTTTGTTAGATCAATGAATACGCCAACCGCAAATTTCTTTCTATCTATGGAATTTGTAGTTTCTTCTATTAATTCAATTTAAGCTTGTGATGTTAATCTGTTACTTCTGAATCCATATTGATTATCAGTGAGTATGTTATGCTTCTCCATGAAATTTTCTAATTTGCTGTTGAAAACTTTTTCCAGAATTTTTGAAAACTGTGGGAGACGAGAAACAGGTCTGTAATTTGTGAAATGGTGTTTGTCTCCAGTTTTGTACAGAGGAATAATTTAAGCTATTTTCATATTATTGGGAAATTGACTGGTTTCTAATGATAAATTAAAGATATGCGTTAATGGTTTAGAAATCCCAAGAATTACCCTTTTTACTATTTCATTAAAATCTGTGGATGTCTTGTTTTTGCTCTTATTAACAATATCTATAATCCCCTTCTCTCCTACAGGTTTTAGAAACATTTTCGATTGATTTCTATCTATTAGATCATCATTGGATGTCACTGAATCTTGAATTTCCTCTGCTAATTTTGGTCCAACATTTACAAAAAAGTCATTAAATTTAATCACTATGTTATCCATGTTATTTATAATCTTATAATTTTCTATGAAATACTGTGGATAATTAATCTGTTGAGATTTATTTCTAATTATACTGTTTAATATATTCCATATGCCTTTTATATTATGCTTATTATTATTAACTTATTATAATAATCTTTCTTACAGCTTCTCATGATATTAGCCAACTTATTTTTATACTTCTAATATTTATTTTCAGATTCCTTAGTTCTGTGTTTTATTAATTCTGTGTTTTTCTTTTGACAAGCATTCTGCAATCCCTTTGACATCCATTGATTATCTCTATACTTTTGCTTTTTACAATGTTGTATAATTGGACATTTTTATCACACAGTAATTTAAATACTCTTAAATATTCATCATATGCTTTATCAGTATCATTTTCTTTATATAACAAATCCCAATCTTGTTTTAGTAATTCCTTTTCAAGTGCGTCCATAAATTCCTCTGTCCTGACTCTTCTGTACAATCGTATCTTGTTCTGTATCGTTTTTTATTAGGCTGTCATCATAGACTATAGAGACTAGAAAGTGGTCACTGATATCATTTACTAATAATCCACTTACTGTATTGTTATCTATTTCATTTGACAATATATTGTCAATTAATGGGGCAGAATGGGTTGTGATTCGGCTGGGTCTGATAATTTTAGGATATAAGCCAATACTATATAGAGTATCGATAAACTCATCAGTCATCTTATGTTCATTTGGGTTTAACAAATCTATATTGAAGTCGCCCCCAATAAACATACTGTAAGTTTATGATTTGTAGTTGTGAAGTGATCCTCCATCCAGTTTTTAAATATGTCTATATTTGAACCTGGAGCTCGATATATACAGATTACAATGATGTTTTTTTTTTTAGTTCTACTTATCTCTATTGTTACACATTGAAGCACATTGTCTACCACAGTTGACATTTTCTACCACCTTATAATTATAATTCATGTCCACATATATAGCTATACCACCATTTTTGTTTCTCCTATTCATACACAATAGCTCATATCCTTCCAGTTCCAAATCCCCGTCCGTTTCATTGTTAATCCATGTTTCCAATATTAAGATTTTGTTAAACGGCTGTGTGAATTGATTTAAATAGTCCTTAATATTATGGAAGTTAGCATACAGGCTTCTACTGTTGAAGTGGATTGAGATTTTGTTTTCAGTCTTGAAAGTACTGTTATATTGTTCATCTGTATAATAGTGGCAGTCGTTGGCAGAAAAAGTTTTTTTCCGAATCAATGTCATTTTCAATGTCCTGTGGTTTGTATGCAGTGTATTTAAAAGGTATTTAATTCCAGATGGTCAAGTTCGGCAAGTTTGCTTGGTGAATGTTCTGGTTCAGACTGTGTAAGATTTATGTCAAGTGTCATGTGAAGTGTTGTGGTTCAGCATACCCCTTGTCCAGTGTCTTACGGTTGTTTCGGTGTGCTGGTGCGTGGATGAACGACCAACTTGTTGTTCAATAAGTAATAGATTGATAAGATCTATGTATGATCTGTCTTTGCAGATGAACATTCGGATGATGACGAGACGCAAGTTGCCTGCTGCCTGGGCACATCCACATTCGTGCTACTGGTCGGACACCATTGTTGTGGATTTCAGTGCGCAACACTTCTGTGTCTCCCGTGAATCGTTTCAGTACATCTGCTATCGGACCAAGGTCTTCTGGGCGAAAAAGGACACAAATTACCACCTGTGTGTCCCAAAAGCGGTTTGACATTGCAATCTGGAAACTGGCTATTGGCAGTGAATACAGGACCATTAGCCATTTTTTGGGGTAGGTCTGAGAACTGTGTACAACTGTGTTCAGGAATTTTGCGATGCAGTCATAAATGTACTTCTTGATGTCCACATTGCGATTCCTGATGCTGGGAAGCTAATAGAGATGGCCACCTTTTTCAATAGCCATTGGAGAGTCCCGCAGTGTGTGGGTGCAATAGATGGCAGCCATATTCTGATTATTGCCCCAGAACAATAGCCCAAAGACTACTTCAACCGCAAAAGATGGCATTCAATGTGTTGGCTTCCCAGGGAGTATGCATGATGCCAGAGTTCTGAGTCTTTCACATTTACACAATGTTCTTAGTGATGGACAGTTATTGGGGCAAAACAAAGCAGTTATCTCTGGCTGTGATGTCGGACATTACCTCATTGGTGATCAAGCATACCCTTTGCAAAATTGGCTCATTAAACCCTTTTCAGACACTGGCAGACTGACCCCCCAGCAGCACACCTACAACTACAGAATGAGCAGTGCAAGATTGGTCGTAGAAATGGCTTTTGGGAGACTGAAAGGACGAC
>CAAKHG010023529.1:0-14887 GCA_901007715.1 Dactylopterus volitans
TACACAAGCGCACACCCGCGCCACAGCGTATTAATAGAAGCACACGTACCCCTGATGAACTAAAATCGCCGCAGGCGGGCATTAAGCGGCCCGCAGGTCCGCCCGCTTCACGCCAGCTAGCTTAGCTGAGGAGAGGAAGAAGAAACCGAAGAAGAAGAAGAAGAAGAAGAAGCAGCTCCAGCAAACCGTCAGCGAAGCAGCGCGGCTAGCAGCTAGCTGCTAAATATGCCGCAGAATTTAGAGGCAGCTGATGACCTAATGTTGTATTTACATTCAGAAGATGAAAAGGAACCCGCACAAAACAAGTGCTGACAAGTGATTATATAATATTTTGTAAAAAAAAAAAAAATTGTAATATTTTGGCATTGAGCAACTGTGACCAGACGATTTCCTCCAGGATTAATAAAGTGTTTCTGACATAATCTGAACACACCCATCAGCCATAAGATTACGACCACCGCGTGTCCACCATAGAGTATAATACAACAGCCCTGCAATCAGTTCTCCCTTCAGGAGGAGTTTTATGTTGGATTGTGATTGAATGTGTGTGAGAGAGGTGTTGACATGTCTGAATGATTGTTATTGGGACTGTAGTTTGTGACGCTGTTGTTGGACTGTGCTGGGTTACACTGGGAGGGGTCCCTAATATTTTGGTCACCCCACTTAAATGCATTATTAGGGAGACCATAATGTTGCATTTTAAACTGTGGTAAATATCCAGTGGTCATAATGTTATGGCTCATCGGTGTACTTTAAATTTAATTTTGGAATGAAAAGCATGTTTGATTAGGTAAAATTTTAAAAAAAGTTGAGTGTTTTCAAATTTTTCTTTTTTTTTTTTTTTACGAAAACATCAAATTTTTTATTTTTATTAGAGAGGACTAAGAAAACCAGACATGTTTGCAATTGGACTGATTATTGAGAAGATATCTAAATGGTTATCCGGTTATAAAAACATTTTTTTTGCTGATAATTCCATATTTTTAGAGCCAACTCTAGACCTGCTTTAATATGGAAATTATCGGAATTTCGAGATTTAATATGAAATATCAAAAATTATAATAACCCAAACCCAAATTTAACGGCACAATTGCAACAATGTGTAAAACAATTCTAATTACCAGCCATCACCTGTGCTCATAATCCCGTTAATTGCTGTGACACAATACAGCACAACGCTTGAATGTTTGTAAACAAATTTTTACTGATACAGTTAAGAATATTGATACAGCCATGTAAAGCTACCATAATGCACATACCTATGGACTTATGAATCATAATGGGCACCAGATGGATTATAATAAATAGTTGAACACAACATCTGTACACTGACACATTGCCCCATCATCCATAGAAATGTACATATACAAGTACAACATTTATAATTTCATAATCTTACGAATGACAAATCCTCCAAAATAAAACCGATATCATCGTTATGCCTCTTTGCTTCTAGTTGTTGGTTGGTTGGTTGTTTGTTGGTTTTTTTTTTTGTTTATTTGCTGTTTTTTTGAAATAAACACAAGCAACTACTGAATTTATAAGGAATTATGTACAGGTTCCTAAACAAAAAACTCCATAAAAGGCACAATTGTCTATACAACATATACAAAAAAAATTGTCTGGAGCTGACAACAAAAAAAAAAAAAAAAAAAAAACAAAAAAAGTGAAAATAAAATGATTGGTCATCATTATAATAATTTTGTCATGATTGCACGTACAATATGAATGTCAGCATCTGTGCTTTGAGAGGTGATTTGCAAAGAGACAAACCCCTGAAGTGTTTTTTCAGTCTTACAAAGTGACGAGAATTACAAAAGGAGAACAATGAAGGACTTGCTAGCAGGGGTCCTTTAGGTGGCGATGACCAGCCTGTCTTCATCATCGCTGGAGACCTCATTATAGTCATCAATGATCCTCTGCCAGCTGGATGCTGGTGGGGGTTTTGTTGACAGCGGCTCGCTGGTTCCCCCCGCTGGCGAATCCTTCGCACTTCCTGTTTGACCTTTCGGCGCTGCGTGCTGCTGCCGCCGCTGCTGCTGCTGCTGCGGCGGCGGCGGATGCGGAGACGCCTCCCGCTCTACCACGTCTGCAGCCGGCGCCGGCTTCGCCCTGCTGCTTCCTCCGGGGCTGCACCCGCTGCCCGTGGTCGGCCCCGGGGGGCTGGCGACCATCACGACGGGGGCGGGCGGCGAAGCGGACATGCGAGCATGCGAGGGGTGCTCGGCGCCGGACGCCTCCACAGCGCCGGGGCTGCCCTGCCTCTCGGAGGACCCCGGGAGGGGGCTGAGCGTCGGCAGCGGGCTGAGGGAGGGGATGATGGCCGGCACGGCGATGTTCACTATCTGCAGGCCCGGGACGTGGGTCTGGGCGTTGGTGCTGCTCTGCGTGGTGGGGTTGGCGGCCAGGACCTGCAGGCCCAGGGTGGCGTTGAGGGTGAGGCCTTGCTGCGGCAGCAGCTGGGTGGACGCCAGGCCCGTGTTGGTCAGCCCCATCAGGTTCAGCGTCTCCAGCCCCACCGGCTGCATGGTCTGAGCCTGCAGGCCGGTCACCTGACCCAGAGGGAAGCAGGGCACCACGCTGCTGATCGGCTCCTGGACCACCAGCGGCTGCGCCTGCAGGCCCTCTGGTTGGGTTGGAGTGTTGGGAGCTGGCAGCGGGCTCGTGTTTCTGTGAATGACGCTCACCGCTGGGATGGTGAGCTGGACCGGGCCGGCCTGGATCGGCACAAAGGTGGAATAAGCCGCCAGGCCGGCGGGCACCAGCTGGATCCCCCCGACTGGCACCATGCTGTAGGAGGAGCGGAGGGGCTGCTGGGAGTGCAGGGGCAGGTGACTGAACAGGTGGGTCTGGGTCTCTGCCCCCGGTGTTTGGGACAGACTGTGAGGGGGAAAGTGCGACAGGCCATGAGAGGGGTAGGAGGAAGTCTGAGTACTCCGGTCCACGGGTATGCCCGACTCACAGGTTGGCATAGTATGAGGGGCAGTGTAGGAGTCCTGATGAAAAGACAGAAGAAGAAAAATTAAACATTCAGTTGCATCTCTTCACTCAGTTGTGGTACAATCCTTGGATATTTGAAGGAGATCAGGTGGCATTTGCATCATTCCACCGTTGTTGATCAAAATGAGGCTATTCACCTTTTCTTTTTTTTTTTTCAGGGCACTCAGAGGAGCTTTGTGGAAGTGCCTCGCATGCAGGATTCAAAGTAAGGGTATGGATAGGAAAGAAGGGAGGCAGGCAGGGACGGGTGGAGAGACGCACAATGAGAATACATGGGTCTCACCTGGCCAAGCTTGAAGCCCTTGCCTGGCACTGGGGGACTAGGGGGCACGTCAAAGTCGGGGTAGTCGATGGACATCTGCCTGCATGGCGACACTGGGCTCATCATGTGCACCGACTCGGTGTCTGAGGTGTAAGACTCGGAGGTGGAGGCAACGGGTGGAGGAGAGTTGGGGAGGGGGACCGAGCTGGAGCAGGACCCAGAGATGGACATCTGCTTGCTCAGGGACACGGGGCTCATCATGGAGACGCTCTCCGAGCATGACGTGTGGGGCTCGGGAGCCGGAGGCTGGGAGAGAGGGAGGGAAATGGAGCTAATGGACATCTGCGCTAGGAGAGCGCTGGGAGGGACCTCGGTCTCTTTGGAGGGGATATGCTGAGGGCTGGCAGAGACCGAGGGGTTGGTGGACAGGCCGGACTCCGCTTGGCTGTCCTCCTCTTCCTCCTCGTTGTCGTCGTTCTCCTCGTCATCGGGGCCGTCCGAGTCGTCGCCGTCGGAATCCTGACGGTCGGCGCTGCCCAACTGACTGCGATCACCTGCAGATGAGACATTGAGTGAGGAGGAGCTCTCATCCAGTCACTTGAGCCGCTTTCCCCGACTGGTCGAAAAACCCGCTGAAACGCGCCAACGATGGGTGCTTTTATGGTCATGAGGCGGCGCAGCGGCGCCCTCGCTTTGCCATCTCAGCCCACAAACTCCATCCGCCTACGTCTCATCGGCGCCCGAACATCATCCTGTCTGCGCTGGATTTGTATCGTTTGAAAGACAAAAGTAGAAGATGGGGGGGGGAAAAACCGGAGTCGGCCACCGTTTCCATGGCTTTCATGGAGACGTTGTTTATCTCTGGCAAGCTGGTGAAGTCACCAACGTCCCGGGAACGGGGGTCGCTTGCCGACTGGCAACGAGTTTACCCGCGTCCAAAGGACCCGCTTTTTAAAACGCTAAATTTAGTGGGAAAGCTGCATCTGATTCATTAAAAATCCTGTCATGTATGTTTCCTTAACGCGGCGCGGGGGGAAAAAAAAAAAAAAAAGCGTCACAAAGAATGCAATTCAGTGAGGTTTTGTGCCGCTGTCGCACTGTTGCTTTACCCCCCCAAGACCATCATACGCCTCTGAGCTCCGTCACAGGCAGAGGAGGAAAAACAAATATGCTCTCTGAGACTAGCACCATAGAACGCTTTCAGGCAGCTCTCTCGCTCTTTTTTTTCTCTTTTTTTTTTCTAAAATTAGACGCAGCAATTTCCTCTTTCTAAACGCTGTGCATGCCGCCCACATGCGCTTTGAGTTAACAGGGGAAGAAGCTGCATTTAGAATTTCTAATTAGACCGTGGCAAAGCTATTGATTGATATAGGAACAGAGCACAAGCAGGGACAATCCACGTTTTGTCTTTCATGCCATCAACGGGAGAACTATTTAAAAGCAGCCCTGTTGATTGAAACCAAAGAACATGAGGTAAACAAGGACTAATACTAATACGCATGTAACACAACACTGTTTAGAAGCGCTGGATTAGCGGCAGTTAATTTCGTCGGGTAAGCAAAGGTCTGGGGCGCGCCGTCATTCTTCCGATCCCCCCCCTCGGATGAGGTGGAGCAGAGACGAGTCCTACCAGAATCATCTGCGTCCTGATCCTCAATGATGCCCGCAGGGACCCCCATCTCCATGCATTTCTTACTGTGGGCCTTGGACTTCATGTGCTTGGTCAGATTTCCTGCACAGAGAGAGGTAGTGAGGTCTTATGGGTGGGTAGAGGCTGAACAATAGCACAGAGAGGGTTTATGTAAGAGAATCATCTTTGGGCTCGCTGTATATAAAGGGTGAGTAACTGATAAAGACATTTTTAAATGAACGTGGGCTGCTCTGACACCAAGTGCTGTTCCGCAGTGTCGCGTGGGCAGGCAAGTTCGATAAGGAACGGTGAATCATACTGTATTAGTTTAAGAGATGGTGGAACCTCGTCTTTAATTTCATGATTTCTAAAAACAAGGGAGCCGCAGCGGTTGAGGCCGGTGGAAATACATACGCCCGACATGTAAATCAAAGTGGAAAAAAAAAAAAAATCCTCATGTTACTTTACTTTATTTGTCATTGTCATAATAACAGTTATACGTAACAATTTATTTTAAATTTTTGGCAAAATTTGTGGCACCAAATTCACATCGGTGGCATCTGTTCAATACTATCTGACGAGTGTAAACAAGGGGGAAATGTTTTGAATGCATTTTTAAAAACCCAGTAAACAGGTCCCACATTAACCAGACAGTCTTTTTATAGACCGCTGGGTCGTACCGAAAGTTACATGTACGCCGTTTACGGAAATAAAACTTCAAAGTCAAACTGGAGATGTAATCAGCGGTTGGCAGGAACACGTTGCATTAACAGAAAAACATATCTAGACGCGTGCACGGTGAAAGAGGCGGCAGGTTCAGATTTGCAGCCTCAGACGCTGACAAAATACCCGGTTCTGACCTTTTGTCTTGAAGGAGAAGTTGCAGTGGACGCAGTGGTACGGCCGCACGTCCGAGTGGGTGCGGATGTGTTTGCGCAGCATGCTGGGCTTCTTGCAGCGGATGCCGCACTCCTCGCAGATGTACTTGCCGCGGCCGCGCCCGCGCACGTAAACGTACTCTTCGTTAGATTTGTATCTGCGGGATCAGATCGGAAG
Organism: Dactylopterus volitans; assembly: GCA_901007715.1. Classification (NCBI taxonomy): domain Eukaryota; kingdom Metazoa; phylum Chordata; class Actinopteri; order Syngnathiformes; family Dactylopteridae; genus Dactylopterus; species Dactylopterus volitans. The sequence goes on from CAAKHG010023529.1 coordinate 5,949, forward strand.
CATTAGGACAACATCAAAACGCAAAAAAAAAAAAAAATCAATTTCCCCCCCCCCCCGAATTAATTGTTTGTCGTCATACCCGCCATCAAATATTTTGACCCGTCTTGGTTCCGTTTTAGATGTCAGGTCCTTGTCGGACTCGTTGCTGGTCTGAGGTTCCGGCTGCACTTTACTTCTGTTTTCAAGTGATCTCGACCTCTGGGTTAGTGGCACCTGCAGAGATGTAATCGGTGTATTCACTGATCTGATTCAACAAGCACGGCAGTAACGTACAAAGCAAACGTTTTCCGGTCTGAGAAAGTGAGTTCTTACCCGCGGCATGATGTCTTTCAGCTTGCCGGAGTAAGACAAGATATCAGACTTTCCACACGTTTTTATGGCCGAGGTGTAGTGTATTTTCTTGGAGCTCTGCTTGGAGTCAAAAAGAGACATGACCACCTTCGTGGGCAATCCGAGTGGGTTTGGATTGTTTGGGCTGACTGTCCAAGCGGCGTATGCCGAAGTCTTCAGGTCAGTCTGTGGGACATGAAGGGATTTTCTCTTCATCAAGAAGCACCACGTGAACGTCGTGGCCGTCTTCAGGCTGGGGAAAGACAGGCGGTGGCTGTCTTTTGTGTTAACCACAGACACAGATGTGGTCAGTTTCACCTGACCGCCGTGGAAACTGGAGGGTCGAATAGGAGATTTGATAGTGATCCATCTCTGTTCCTCCACTTTCTCTTGAGCCTTCAGGGTGTTATTAGCTGGCATAGTGGTGCCTTGAGTACCAGGTGTAGGATTAAGGGCGGTGCCTGCCTCTTCGGGAATGACAGTGCTTGTGTCTTTTTCCGGCCCGGTGCTGTCGGGTGACATCGGCTTAACATCATCAGTAGCCTCCGAGTCCTTCTCTGAATCAGCTTTAACTTGAGGCAAAGGGGGGGCCTCAGTTTCAATGGGACTGTCCACCGGTTCTGTCGTGCACACCTGTCTGACCAGTGTTAGCTTCCGCTGACGCGTCGCCTCTGACATTTTGGAGTTCAGATAGTTGACCGATCGGCCGTCGGTCAGACAGGCCACACCGTGCTCATCCTTGGCGCGTTTCTGGTGCTTTTCCATGTAGATGTCCAAGCTGTTGGCAGGCGACAGCATTCTTTTACTCGAAGCGGTGGGTTCCTGCTGTGGGCAAAGAGTCACCGATGCCAACTTCTGGGTGCACTGTAAAGACCCAAGGGAAGGTGCTCTTTCTCCAGCGTGGTTAAGGCTGCCAACAGTTTGAGTCCTATCCTTCTTTACACCTGCAACAGCATGAGTGTCACTATCTACACTATGCGTTGGTGAGTGGCTATTTTTACTGGAAACAGAGGGAGCTGAGTGCATCTGCTCATGGGTTATAAGAATCTGTGGCAACGTTACAGCAGCTGCCTGGGTCTGATCAAATGGATCCCTTTGCTGTTCGCTTGGCAAAGCAACTGTTTTGGTCTTGATCTCAGAGACCTGTTGATTGGGATGAGCTGAATACATGTTTTGGAGCGCATCTGATGATTTTGAAATGTTCAAAACTGGGTTGGCAATGGGTATTGTTAAAACTGGCAGGGCTATCTGAGTTCCCTGCACGTTAGAGAATGAAAACGTTTGGCTTGCTCTCAGAGCAGGGCACGGCAGCTGGTATTTGGGCACAAAACATCTCTTTTCCTCCGAGTCAGCTGGCTTGTTTTGGACATTCTCGCGGCAAACTAAGATCTGGCTGAGAGGTTGCTGTATCTTTTGGCATATTTGGACCCTTGACGTTTGATGCCAAGGGTGTGGAAGGCCATGGACTTGAGGCTGTTGAGTTGGGCTACCCAAATTAATGCTTTGCACCATCTGCTCGTTCTTTTGTAAGGGTGGCTCTCCAGGATGTAGGACAAATGGCTGGGCAACAGTACGCCGGTTGGCAATATGAATTTGCTGGGTTCTATTCTGACTTAAGGAGTTCACATTTGTAAGCGAGGGTTTATCTAGAGGTACGACAGCTTTCCGGACAGGTTGGTGACTCTCTGGGCCTATCTTTAAAGACATTTGGCGCACTAATGGTCCCCGCCTTCTTTCGATAAGTGGAATTTGGGAAACTTGGGAGATCTGCCCACTTTTTGGCTGGCCAACGGGTGAAAGAGATCTGTTGGGAGACACATTGCCACAGTCAAATGACTTGCTACGGTAATCGCATGAAATTTCCACAGACGGTTGAGTACAAGTGATCTGCTCGGAGGCGGCACGTCTCATCATTCCAGGTACACCGAGGGTGTTGAAAACTGTTGACGGACCTTGGGGCTCCGGAATTCTGCTGACACACTCCCCTCTAGAAGGACTCTCTGACCTTGGTGGCTCATCTCTGTCAAAAGAGGCCGACATGCTTGAACAGCGAGAAAGACTACTGTCCCTGCTCAGGCTTCGCGAGAGGCTGGACTCGAAGCTGGACTCACCCGAGGAGTGGTCTATTTGAGCAAGGCGAATTCTTTTCTTTTTAGGCGGTAGTTTCTCTGCTGGCAACTTTGACAAACTCTCACTTCTTTGAGGCCAGTTGAACTGATCAGCAGGCTTGTCCACTTGCTCGGAGGTCTGTGACTCGTGTTCTCTGTCGGGCTCCTCTGTGACCAAAATCTCAGGAACCTGGATGTTGTTTTGGCGAACCAGACGAGACTGATGGACGGGAGTAGAGTTTTCCCCAACTGCTGTTACTGTACCATCGGTGGATTGTTCCATCCGTGGTTTTCCATAGTCAACGCTCTTCTGTTTTGATATTTTTTCATGGTAGCTCTCGCCAGCTATTGAATCTGTTTTGGGTTTGTTCAGTGGATCCTTTTCCAAACTATCAATAGGAGAGGCCCTGTCAATAGATTCTGTCTCAAATGAATTGGGTCTGCTGAGAGAGTTGGTATGTCTAATGACTGAAGTACCGCTGCCTTGCCTTTGCAGTTCTCCTTTAGCAGAGCTGCTGATTTGAGTCTCTCGTATTGGCGAGAGTCTGGAATCTGAAGTATTTATACCTCTTGCTATGAGCTGAATTTGAGGTAGCTTTGACTGGTTGCTTTTGGGTTGTATGTCTACTATTACAGCATGCTGGGAAAAAGTCCGGCCTGCCAGAGCCGTTGGCAGTTGACACGAATCAAAACTGACCGAGCAAGGCGGAATAGTGTCAGTTGGAGACTGATCATCTTCATCACCGACACTTTTCATCTTCCTCCTCTTCCTAATTGACGTCTGCTGATCGAGCACTCCCGAGCCACTGGTTGATCTAGAAATTATGGGTTGCTGTATGGTGGTCTGAAAAACATCTTGGTCGCTCTCTTTAACAACGATTGGCTTGTTCTTTGGGCCGTGGAGCTCCGAGCAATAGAATTTCTTGTGAGTTTCAAAATTCTCCAATTTCCTGTACCGGTTTCGACACGTTTCACACTCATACATCGTGCCTTTATTCTGCTGAGGCCTTCTCTGCCTGTCCTGACTGTATTCAAACGATCTGCTTCTTTGCACCAGTTCAGCGGAATTGCTCAGGACATGATAGCCGTCATCCATGGAGCGAACGGTAGGAAGTCCGTGCCCCTCGCTTGTTGAAAAGTCCTCAACCGCTGCTTGCCTGACTAAGGTTCGAGAATGTATTGCTGGATTTGGGGTTGACGGGGCCGATGAAAACACATCGTCGTTTAGCGAACTGATTTTGTCGTCAAATGAATGACAAATTCGCAGAGGGTGGGGAAGGGGAGCAACATTCAGGGGAAGAGCAGAGTGCCCTGGCGTGGTTGGCATGGAGTTACTTCTTGTTATTGGCAAACAATCCATTGGGGAGTATTGAGAAGGTACAGAGAGAAGAAATACTGGCTTTGATTTGTCTGTGGGAGTGAACGGGGACTTGGGGATGTCTGAGCTGGAACTTGATCTTCTTCCCATTGGCTTAAGATCAAACTGAAAAGAGTCCTTAAATATGTAAGATTTAGGAGAGTCAATGCTACCTCTCCTCGAGAGAGATGTCCTCCTCGGTTTCACGCTGTCCAGCTGCTTGTTGTCAACTACCGCCTCGTTATCCGATATCAACTTCGAGATTCTTTCCTCCAGGGAGAGTGCTTTCGCCTCTAATGGCGGACGCATTTGTCCCTCTGTGGCTCGTGGCTTTTGCTCTGCTGCCACATGCATTACGGTGGCAACCACAGGAGGGACACTGGGCGGAGCATTCTTGACTACGTCAATGTCGACCGGAGGAGTTATCTTCACGAATGGGCTAGGTGGACTCATCGCCTGGTCAGCGCTTTCAGAGCGCGAGAAGTAGCCAGAATCCGTACTTCCCAGGCTGCGGGGACTGAGCAGGCACTTAGCCTGTTGCTGCTGAGAAAAGTCTGTCGCTTGCTGCCTCTGAAGCTGCGCATGCCCACCCAGCAGCGGAGACTTGCACTGCTGGTCTTCATCTTCGCTCACTGTATCTATCGAGGGATTTGTGCCATCCACCTCTTTCAGAGATGACAGGACCGTGATGTTTGATCTCAGATTAGCAATCTGGAACTCCCGCTGCCGCTGTGCCGCAGCTTGTTCGGGTGCTGCACCCGTAACTCTCGGGCTGTCCGCCCTAAGAGGGGAGACGTTAACAGGGTATACGACGACTTTTGGAAGTGCAGCCGTCACTTTGGGCTCATGGGCCCTCTGACCAGGGGCCGGTTTCATCGACTCATACACAGGCGACGAGTCCACGTCGCCGCAGCTCGCTTGGGTCGTACTGGCACTCTGTGAACTATTTTCAGACAAAGCGGCCACACTGCTCTGTGACGAGTCCGGGTCCAAGTCTGCCGTGCTCCCTTCCTCGTCACTGTCCCCACTCTCCTCTGCCTCCGAGTGTGCTCCGAGGGCCTTGTCGGATTCTTGCGATAGCGATCCACCTCCAGACTCTGAGCGTGCAATGAGGCCCAATTTTATAGCGTGAGCGTGCGATTTTTTGTGCTTGTACAAGTTGCTCTTTGTTTTGAACGAGAAGCCGCAGGTGACGCAGGGGTACGGTCGTTCTCCCGTGTGAGACCTGATGTGTTTGAGCAGCACACTGGGTTTTGCACATGCCCGGTTGCAGTATTCACAAACGTACTTCCCAGGCTTTTTAGGCTTTTGGTCCTTGGAGACCTGGTCTGCACCAAAGTTCATCACGGTTGTCATCTGAATTTGGTTGCATCCGGGCGTAACCGGGACCTGAATGGTGCTGGGAACACTTGCTGAGAGGGACTGGCATGTGTGCACAACTGGTGGCTGGCTTTGTGGCAAAGAATTGGAGCCAGAGGGAACAGGTGCGTGAGTTATGGAGGAAGGTCTCGTGTTGAAGCTCATGTGTAAACTTGTTTTTTCTGGATTTGAAACAGCAGGCATAAAATGCTGCGTGGCTAGCGGAGAGGACTGCAAGGAGGTACCCTGTGAAGATGTCTGCACATTTCCTTGTAGTGGTGCTGCAATGCCTATGAAGTTGCCTTGTTTGTCGATATAATAGGTCTGCATATGGGAGGGTTGGGTCTGAAGACCCACATTGACAGCTGGCATATTTCTTAAATCACCACTGGATTGCGCATTTAGGGTGGGAGACACTTTTCCAACGGCTGTGATTTGCAAAGAGTTTTTCCTCTCAGCCAGCGTGCTGAAGTCAGACTCCATGGCCTTAAGGAGGACATCAAGCGGAGCACTGGTGTGGTAAGGGTCTCCCTCGAAGCGGGGGTCTTGGCTCTTGCTGTCTGTAGCCTGAGACACTTTAGCAGTACTCAAAGAACCCTCCTCACCATCTGTTGGCTCGTGTGATGGTGGCCTGGATGTGGTTTCCTCCTGCTTCACTGTTACATGGTCAGTAGAGGATGCCCCTTCATCAGGGGCAGGTGTAACTGGTCGGTCATACTGCTGGTCTCTCTTCCCACTGGGTGATGTTGAGGGATTGTGGGAAGGACTGTTGGAGGATGAGGAGCAAGAAGGCAAGGTCTCCTTGAATGATGCCGTGTGGGGGGCAGTCTCAGATGTTTTCGACTGCAGGGGTTTCTTGACCGGAGATTTGGGGATTTTCTTTTGCTGGTTCTCAGCAATGACCTTTTTCCTCTTCAGACCCTTTATGTTGTCTGCATTTCTTCGACTGCTCTCAGAAATCCCTGCGGACGAGGAGACGACAATGAGGCACGGAAGAAAAGCGGAGGAGGCAAAAAAACAACAACAACAAATAAAACAACAACAGTCTTTGTCCCTTCATTGTACTATATGTGCATATTAACCCCCTAAAGTCCCCAGTGAGAAAATGAGGAAAAAAATCATTATTGTCCTGAATTGTTTTCTTTTTGGCTTGTGATGCCGAGCACACACAACTGCATAAATTATTACATTCACGCTGTTATCTACAGATTTTAAACTACATATCGTTGTAATTTGGATAAAACAGCACAAGTAACAAACTGGTTTCTTAATTACTCGTGTTTTCATCGACTGGCTGGATCAATAAACATTGTCGTTGACAAAGGATGTGCTCAGTAATCCAGATCACATCCCGCTTACTGTTGTTTTGTTTTGTTTTTTACTGTGTGACTACCGCTGAGGAGGCCTCCGGGTCATTACGCATGGAAACAGCCCTTTCATTTTTCTTGCCCTACAAAACCTGAAGATTTCAACACTGCATTCCACTAATAACGCCGCTCTGTTTATAAGAGGGCACACCCAGACCACGGTGTCCCATAATTTGTCATGTTGGCCCTGCAACAGTGATTCAGGGCAAGTGTTTTTAAGGGCATGTTGCATAACCGTAGCAGTGCCCTGTCACAGTTTCCTGGCTTGTGTAGGTATTTCCCCAGATGAGGTCAGGGAACCTTCGGGGCCTCTGGCATAATTAGATTGAGGAGCACCCTGACTTTACAAAAGTCGATTCATTTTTCCACACAAACACGCAAAGGGCCTGCGAAGCAGCGCAAAACAGAGATGAGACGCTCTTAAGGCAAACCCTGTGATTTTCCTAAAAATAAGCCGGTCCAAATGAGGCCTTGCAGCAAAACACTTTTGTGTCAATTGCTGCAAGACATGGCAAAAGGATTAGTTCTTCAACTTAGCGCTAAGACAAGCCTGCAAAAGAGATTCCATGACTTCACCGCAGGTTTTTCCATTCGAGCACTTAATAAACAAACATTTGCCATCTTCAGCTGTAACTAAACTTGGTAGAAATCATTTTTTAAGGCCATTTTTAGATCAAATTAAAGTCCTCCATTGAGCGTATTCTTTAAACCGGCGGCGAAGCCGTTTCCATGACTGTGATAAAAAATACTTTCTCTGGAACATTTGTACCAAGTAAAATGGGTATAATGGCTTTGCAGAGGCAGAAACATTATGTGCAAAAAAACCAAACCAAAACAAAAAACAAATAAATACAGATGCTGCACAGCAACGGATCTGCTACTGTAATAAGTGCCAACCAAAAGGCAACGGTCCATTTAGACGTAAATGCAACGGCGTTTAACTGATAGATAACGATGGAATTAACCATGACGATGGAACGCGGCGAAATGAAAGAAAATGTTCATGTATTTATTCTTTTATGTATTCTAGTGAAAAACTATTTTAGGGTTGTTTTAAATTCTAACTCACACGGCCATTTAAAATGAGCAAAAGGTGCCCATTTCCTCTTTTCTTAAATAAATAAATAAATGCATAATTCAGCCCCATCAAGTGTCTCTTACCTTTCTGTGCGCTTTTGGGTTCTTTGAGCTCTTTTTGTGCTTCTTCGATTTTATCTGCAACAGAGGAGCAGACGCCATCGTCAGCGCAAAGAATAACAGCAGCAACAGTGGCGGCGGCGGCGGCAGCAGCGGCGCGCAAATGCCCGCAGACTCCACAGCAAAGGCATCGCACAATGTAACCAGTGACACCGGGGACGCTGCTGCCCTCACGGCTGTCTTTCAAATGAAAAACAGATCCTCTTCCACCATAACCGATAGAGAGAGAGAGAGAGAGAGAGAGAGAGAGAGAGAGAGAGAGAGGGAGCACTATTCCAGTATGGAAACTATCATCAAGAAGAGGGCAAGCCTGTGTGTGTGTGTGTGTGTGTATGTGTGTGTGTGCGTGTGCACAATGATTCAACCATCAAAGCACATGCACCTATCGGAGTAAAAGTTTCATGTGTGTAAGGTTACATTTGCAAACGGGCAAAACTCTTCCCTGGTCCCTTCCCCCTCGCTGTCACGCGGCGAGCGATAACCCCACAGGAACGTTTACATATCCAAATACTGTTTGCACCCCCCCGGAGAGGAGAAACCTCATGTCATAAGTCGCAGTCGACGGCGGAAAAATCCAGAGGGTGAAGGGGGCGTGTCCGTACGGAAGCATATGGACGCGTGGGAGGTGACACGGTGACGGCTGCGTGTTACTGTAATTAATATTAATTATATACGTCGGCCCGGCGCTTTGTGAGGCGGCGGGGTGACGGCGCTCCGGAGTGAACCCTGCTTTTTTTCGCGCCCGCAGGCTGAGGAAGCGCCGCCGCCGCCGCGCCATGGGACCGGTAACCCGTCGGGTTCAAGGCGAGGCGGGAAGCTGCTAGTAAAAGTATCGGCGCTCGGTCGCCCCTCCGCGTTTTCAGCTGACCTGCCTCTCGGAAAAGCTGGATAATTTGACCACAGACTGTGTTAAAGCACCTTCACAAATGGGATTAAGAGGAGCCGCGTCGGAGCGAGCGCGGCGCGTTGCTGCAAAACTGATGGAAAAAAAATACATTTATATGAGGAGCGGTGGTGGCGATCCCGTCCTGGGTTGCACAAATGTTAACAGAGGGTGAAAGCGGATGTTAAAAAAAAAGGAAAAGAAAGGGGGGAAAAAATCAGAGTAATGCGATGACGGGAATTCTCGGAGGAGGGACGGACATGAAGAGGTCAGTGGATTATGTCATCCTGTGCGTGTGTGTGTGTGTGTGTGTGATTGTGCGCGCGCGCTAGCTCGGT
>CAAKHG010023544.1:0-16383 GCA_901007715.1 Dactylopterus volitans
CCCCTTATCCCACCACGCACACTCGCACATGCGCACACACGCGCACGCACAAACACACACACACACACACACACACACAGCTTGTCACGTCATAAGAAATCAACACAGATGCGAAACTGCACCCTGCCGCATCATTGTGGAGCGGAGCTAAGCCGCAGCCAAGATTCGGAATAATGAGATGAAGTATAGCGCATAAATAAGGTTGCCATTATCTCCACGGGGCCAACAGGCTGACAGGGGCGCTTGTTTCAGCCATCTAAGGCTCTGTGAGGAGCCCCGGACAGATGGCGAGAGCGCCTCACCATTAGCTTCCTGTGCAGATGGGTGAGCGTTTTTTGATGCGTGGAAAACGTGTGCGTGACGGTTTTCCCGAGACGGAGCCTTGCAAACGTCCGACCGCTCGCGCGCGTGTTCATGTGACAGCAGTCGACACCTCGGCGGCCCGTATAGATTTATTGCATTTCCTAATTCCCCCCACATGATTCTCCTTTTTAATCTTTTGTTGGCCGCCGACCTTTGCGAGCGAGTCTCGGTGGTGTGCGTGCGTGAGGCGCCGAGCACTTGGCGTTCATGATTGGAACGTGCAAGCACACAATGGCAACTCGCAAAATGCGGAATGCAAAAAATATAAATTGTGCCCACACAATAGCACCAGCAGCGTTATAATGGCCCAGTGTTCACCAATCACCCTCGACAGCCTCACTTTGAGGGTGTCGAAACAAATAAAGGACAGGTGAATTGGAAGAGGGAGCCATCCGAGGACATTAGCAACATCACACAGACAGACTCTTATCTGCTTGCATGATAAAGAGCTGCCGTTTCTCGATTTAATTAAAATCTTAAAAATTCTAATCTTCGACATAAAAGCGCCGTCTGAATCGCTGGCAGGTCTCGGCGAAATTCCGTCTGTGGGCAGATCACGACGGATTTGGACGCAACTCTTAGACGTCGGCGCGGATCTGTCAGGAGGTTTCAGCCTTTTTGAGGAAGTGAAGACCCCCGACACTTGGCCATCTCTGCCAGTAAGCCACACACACACACACACACACACACATGCGCGTGCAAACACACAGCGCAGAAAACTGTTGGCTACCTGTTGATTGGGCACATTTCAACCTTGTGTGTGACTCACGACAAGAGTGCAGAGGACAATTACGAGTGAGGGTGTGAGGGTCTTGCTCTGGAAACCGCATCACAGAAAAGCACTTCAGAGCCATTTGCGGTCCGGCAAAATTCCGTGGAAAAAGGGCTGCTACTTTTGACACGCTTTGATTTGGGGGTCTTTTCTAGTTGCCGTCAAAAGATTTGTCATAAAAAAAAAAAACTGATTTATAAAAAAAAATAGAAAAAAAGGCTTTGAAAATAACTCGGCGAAAGGCGAGCATTTCCATCAAAAGGAGAGCGGCGGAGCGCTCGCTGCTTCAGCGTGCCGAGCACAGCGATATGTGTGGAAGTGAAGAGAAGGGAGAAAAAGGCGAGGGTAGGAACAAGTGCACCAGTCAGCCATTGTAGGAACGCCGCCGTTCTTCCGTCACACATGAGGACACACGCGGCTACAACAGCGAAAAGATGACATAGGTGGGAAAAAGGCAGACGGACTCGCAGCCGAAAACGCGTCAGAGGTGGTCTTGCTGACCGGGGGGTGGAGGGGGAGCCGACCGTCGGGTCCTACCTGTTCCACCTCTCTGGATCACCAGGCAGGTCTCGGCGCCCACGGCGCACTCCTTAAGCAGCTCCACCACCTGGGTGTGCGAGAATCCCTGGACGGGCTGTTTGTTAATCTCCACAATCAGGTCGCCCTCGCACAGGCCGGGGCAGCCTTGGGGCTCCAGGACCTGCTTGACCCGCTGGCCCGTGGCGCTGTCCGCGATCGTGAAGCCGAAACCGTCCACGCCCTTCACCATCGTCAGGGTGAGCAGCTCCCCCTGCGTCGCCCCCGACGACGCCATGGAGACGCTGTCGGGGGGCGTCGTGCCGGTGGTGGGCGGCAGCGAGCCGTCTAGGTGGGTGTCGCCCGGGTGAGGGGTGAGCAGCTGCTGCTGGGCGTTGACCTGGTCCTGGCTGGGGTCTGCGACGAAGCGCGCCGTGCGGGAAATGTAGTCCAGGTAGTTGTCGTAGCCCGTCCTGCCGTTCACCATGATGGGCCGCTGCTCCATGATACCCAGCGGGGAGATGATGGTGGTGGTGCTGTTGGTGTTGGCGGCGTCCTCGGGGTCGTAGGGCAGCGGGTAGCCCCGGCACAGGACCAGTGTCACGCTCTGGCCGATCGGCACCGACTGGAAGAGTTTGACCACGTCGGCGTGGGTGGTGCCGAGGACGCACACGTCGTTGATGTAGACGATGACATCGCCTGCAAGCGGGAGATGAACGGAAACACAGCGGTCAGATGAGATGGCTGAGCAGCCATGGCGCAAACGGAAAAACTAAGCGGAATTCCACCATCGACAACTGGACATTCTGCGTTTAAGAATTGGCATTTGAGCCTTTATTGACAATTAAAAGTGGAGAGGGAGGAAGGTGGACTCAGATGACCAAACCCTAAATAGGGGGGACACTTTGATTTCTTCACCGGTGCTCACACATACATGGGGATGTTGCCTATGCGAGGCCGTCGCTCATTTAGCACCTGTATCTTTACAGATCCAAAAAAAAAAAGTCCAAAAAGAGCAAGCGGATGCGCCAGGGCGGGAAAAACTGAAACACAACCGAGTGGGTCGAATAGCAGAGGACGACTGCCTGTGGACTCTTTTTTTTTTTAGTTTCCCGTTATGTTTTGCAAGAACCCCGTGTCTGATCGGTTCATCGGTCCCGTGTAAGCGACTTCTTCTACACGTGCTGCTCGAGACCGCGCCTGCCCTCTGCCGACTCCTCGCTGGAATCATTCGATTGGCTGTCATCTCGGCGAGAACATTTGCTCGTTTCTGGACTCGCGCCTCTCGTCGCCGTCCGTTATTGAATTGTTCTCCATGCAGTCGCACCAAACTGTGAGTTTAGGGACTTCGCCTTCCAGGGTGCTTTTTTAGTCTGTTACCACCTCCTGTTATCCTGTGAGATCTGTTATTAAAGCTCGTTAAATCCCCGAGGGATCGGTGAGGAAATGATGGTGGATCGGGGATGAAAGAAAAACTCTTACAAATATGCATACGGCCCTGCTGGGAAAACTTAATGTGATCTGTAGTTTTTTTTTTATTTTTTTTTTTATGTTAACAAATAACTTTCAGTTTAACTAAAACGCACGGATATATTTTCTGAGACAGGCAGATCAAATACACCCTAAACGCGATGTTACACTGAGCGGGAGCAACGCCGGAAGAGGCTTGATAGATCATAATAATCAATGAGCTTTACGCTCCATCGACACCGGCCTCTCCTTGCATCGCCCTCACAGTCAAACACGTCTCTGCGCGTAAAACGTCGCCGGTTATGTTGTCTTATCTGCCTCTCAGGTGCAAAAACACACACACACACACACACACGTGACAAGCGGCTAAAACGTTTGCCTGTCATCTGGCCAAGTGCTGTTATTTGCCCGCTGCGACAGACGCTGCGGGTGGAGCCCGGCCGGCACGGGGCTGTTATCGGTCCGGGCTTCCGCCTCAGAGACTGACCGGATTCAAAAGTTCTCCATCCGCCGCGCAGGCGTCACGCAGGTCTTCAAAACACCGGGCGAGTGGGAACACAAAGGACACACCCGCACTTTATGTCCCACACACACGCGTGCGAGCTTATGAGGAGAAGAATTACTTTCTAATCGCAGGCATAATTGTTATGCTCTTTGTGCGTGCGGCCGCCAACGGAAAGTGAAAGACAATAGATCCTCCATGATTAATAAGCAAAGCATGTGCTTAGTGACTGACCCTCACCTCGCTAACCGCAATCTCCAATCCTGTCCAATTCTCCTGGAAACGTGAGCAGGAGACGATAATGGCATTAACGCTCCAGTCAGGTGCACTTTTTCTACAACAACACTGAAATTCATATTGATTTCCCGGAGCGGCGCCCCCCCCCAACGAACGACAGCCGCAACGGTGAACGGAAGTTAAGATATCGCCGAAGCGCTCGCCCGCTCGTTGCTAACCGTTTTGCGGACAAACGCTTCCCGGGTTCTTAGCGCTTCGCCGGCATCGACCGAGCGAGCTCCCACCTCGAGGCGGCGCGACGTGAGGGACTTTTTAATTAATCTGGGTAAACGCGGGCGACATTTGCCTTGAGCGCCAGTGTCAGAATCAATAGCCGAGCACAATGGCAGAAAACAAATGACGGCGCCGTGACCTTGCTGTGCCCAAAGATCACATTCTTTATGACTCGGGGGGGTGGGGGTGGGGACGCAGCCCCGTCATGTTTGTTTTACACGGACAGAAAGCAATGAGCTCATTTATGGACGCGTTATATGCATGCGTGCATGCGGGAGCCTCGGCTCATTCCAAAGACCCTTTTATTTCCTTCAAATCTCTGGTCTCATCTAGCGGCTTTGTTTTATGCGCCAAGGTTCCTCTCATCAATCCACATAATGATGATATTTTGAATACAGGGCAACGTCTGTCATTCGGTACATGCCTCACTTTTAAACATGCTATCCTTTACAAAAAAAAAAAAAAAATCCTACTCTTGACTCTTTGTCAAACTTATGCAAAAGCCGAAAGTTGAGGGAGGCTTTTTACCATCTCGCGTTGTTTAATTTGCTAGGCCGTCTGTCAACAGCTCCATGATTTCAGCAGGCAACATAATTGGAAGCTCTCTGAGATACGAGGATTTGAGCACTTGACACATTTGATGTTTTAGCATAAATTTTAAATGATGTCATCTCCACAAATTAAATCCAGGTAGCAGACGTCTGAAAATGTCATCCTAATGGCAGCCGGGCTCTTCGGGACTGGCAAATCACGATTTAGCACTGTTGTCTGCTTCGCCATCAAGCCCCCCTTTTTTCAACATTACAACTGTTTATGCACTTAACATATCTTGCGTGATATGACAACCTTCCTTATGCGCCAGCTTTTATGTGCCAATTAATATAACACTGCAAGTTATTTCCAACTGTGGAAGAGGTATATAGTGAGTATTTTTGCGCTTTAATTTTCACTTTTTTTTCCTCTGCATTAAGACTCCCGAGCTTGTCTAACATGTGAATTTCCCTGGTGCCAGATGAATAATAAAATGAATCATTTTAAAATCTCTCTGTACAGCGACACACAAAGATTGGGGCGATAACTTAAAAACATTGTCAGAAATTGCCATAAACCGGCTATTTGTGGAGTCCCACGCCCGACAATCCACTTTCAGCAAATTCAGTAATAGCTTGTTTCAAAAAAATAAAAAAATAAAATAAAAAAAATAAACAAGACTACAAAAATCCCCTTTTAATATTTTTGTTTTAAATTGTATGTCATCAGCGAACCGATGAGGTAAAGTCACGCAATCGGCCATCACGCGGATGAAGGACGCCTCCACTTGCAGTCGCCGGATGAACAGTAACTATGCTATTAGATGATCAGCATGCACCACCGCGCACGCACGCACGCGTTTAAAAAAAAAAAAAAAGATTCATGAACTGATCTTGCTTCTCAGCACCAATCGACGGGGCCATTAAGAGCGCTAAATTGCCATTAATCCGCCGCCCTGTTCGGCGGAAAACCTGGAAGTCGGCGCGGCGAGAAAACGAGCGAAGCGTGGCCCGGCTGCGACTGGCAGCTCCGGTTTGCTTCCAATTGCGCCTGACAGGAGGACGCGAACCACTAAATTAGCAAAGTAAAAGGGAAAAAAAAACAACAACAAAAAAACTAAAATAAACAACAACCCTTCCACATACCACAGGGGCTGAAAGATATGAATGTGTATTTTTAGTCTGTGCGAGCTGATGCTTTAAGAACACGCTGTCACGAAACACACAGGCCTGCATACAAGTGCCAGCCCACCCGTCATCCATCATCAAACCTCCTGCAGACTTCCTCTTCTGTTGTATATTCTCCATCACGCTGACCTTAACTGTGGATACCATCCTCCCTGGGACCAGGACCGGCCGTCTCATCTTTCACTGCCCTATATTCCTTACAACATCTTATTTATATCGCGCGGCATACATTCTAAATGTAGTCCACACCGCTGACTTCCAAACGCGACCAGCCAGATCCAATTGAGGGAGAAAAAAAAGAAAAAAAAGAAAAGGATACATTAACATTAAATTGTGCATATGAAATAATGGCTGGGGGCCAAAATGACCGCATAATTGATTTGATGGCGCGCCGCGCGGTGAAAGCGCTCTTTGTCTCTCCGCCGGGCCCAGACCACAATGATCGCACAGTCTGGAGGCTCAGCCCGGGCGTGGGCGTTTGTTAGAGAGTTGTGTATGGCGGCGGCGGCGGGTCAGGTCACAGAAGGTCACGTGCGGCGCAAAAGCGCACCGTCAGACTCGCAGGTGTGAGCAGAATGAGCGATAAGGATGTCTGACCGTTTTTGCAGACAAGACCTTGAGTGATTAAAAATAGTGATGCAACTGACTGCCCTCTAAAGCCGCATAAGTAGGCACGTGACGCTCTGGGCTGCAGTTGTCGCCACATTTTAACAGCAGACAACTTTGGAGCCGATAAAATCTTCCGGTGACTCAGCAGTTATCATCACCGACAAAATCATCAGTCACCGGCTCCACCGACTGTTCTTGTCTGCCTCTTTTCTAAAACCAGCTTTTTTTTGGTCTACATTTAAATGCGATGTTACATAAAAGAGGTATTTTTGGATTTAAAAAAAAAAAAAAAGGAAAAAAAACTAAAAATGTTGACGCCAATTACCCACATTTTATGCAGTATGCTCAGCTTGGCAGAATAACTCTCTGCTCGCGCTAGAATCTCGCTTAAAAGTCTCACATGGACAAAACTGCACTATGTGTTATCTCGCTGTTATGAATCAGACGCTGGGAAAAAAAAAGACATCTTTTATAATTAGAGGTGCATGAACATTCATTTTCTGACTCTGTAAGCGCGTGTAGCACCAAGAGGAGTCGGGAGGAGGCAGAAATCGTCAAATCTGGATTTTAGGAGTTTCGCGCCGCCTGCGGAGCGGGTTTTCCTGCGTTCGGGCTGCGCGATGGAGCTAGATCCGCTCCAGCACAAGTAGGACACAAAGTCTGCGGAGGCATAGATGGAGGGATGGAGGGCGGACGAGAGGAGCTGAAGAGAGGGAAGAGCTGGAGAGGGGGAGGCGGGACTGCGGGGAAAGAAGGGGGGGGGGGGGGGGGGATCGCAAAGTTATTTCTTGGGAAAGAGCACATGAAAAAGAGATGGGAATTGTGAGAGAAAGTGGGAGGACCGGATGAGAAGACGGAGAGACCCAAATGCTTTGCGCAGCATTGTCAGGACAAGCTTTATTAGTCATCGAGGGAGGTTCTCTGTGTTGCTGCTAACACATTTATGACCCGGCCTTCTGAAAGACGCCTGCTAGCATGGCTGCGCTGCAGCAGCGCAACGCGGGAGAGAGCCGGCGTTGCTGCAGAGAAACTCTCCAAACTTACTTTATGCGTGATAAATGACCGGCGCGCGCGTTGTCTCTCCGCTCCTGTGTGCACTGCTGCGTTTATTCCCCTGACCTTTGGTTCATCCGGTCTTTCTGGAGTGTGTATATGTGTGTGTGTGTGTGTTTGTGTGTGTGTATACGCGCATTTGTGCCGCAGTTCCACCCCCACGTGGCCGCGGCCAGGAGTGTTTTGGCGCTCCGTGGGGGAGTCGCCGCCGTGATTAATGGAAGAGCAAAACTCTGCACGTTCGCAAACACACGTACACACACACACACACGCACACGCGCGCGCACGCGCAGGCAGAGACGTGTGAATGCGAGTGTGGTTATTTTGTAAGCGGGGCCTCGTTTGCTAGCTTTTTTTTTTTTTTTTTTGAGCATGAAGAAATCTACGCATCTTTTGGTGCCGCGTGCAAGTCTGTCTACACGTTTCTGTGCAGGAGTCAAAGATAAAAAAAACTCCTATGCGGACATTAACAAGGCTCTCTTTGTGTGTGAAGGAGTGTTTTCGGCATTTGTGTGACTTAGCTCGACTGGGCTGTGACTGAGGCTCACCTGTGGCCATCTTCCCGTCGGCCGCTGCAGGCCCGTCAGGGATAACGCTCTTGACCTGGAGGAACTCGTCCGGCTCGTCGCCTCCGATGATTGTGAAGCCGAAGCCCATGTTGCTCTTTTGGAGGGATGTGGACAAGAAACTGCCTTTCAGCTGAGTGGGGTCCCGCGTGAACAGCGGCTTCTCTGTGAAAGGACACACGCAAATTATGCAAAAAAAAAAACAAAAACGCGCGGGCGCTGCGGAGGCTTCACGGCAGATTCAAGGAACCTCAAAGCTGGTGCGCGACAGTGCTCACAGGGTGGGGGGCAAAGGGGGGTGGGTGGGTAAAGCTTATCCAGTAAGACATGGGTGTAGCCACAGGAACACTGGCAGGGTATGACTTCAGCTGCAGAGTGGACGGAGGTGGGGCTGTGGTGCTGAAAGTTGCAGGTGTGGTAGAGTAGTTTCGGCTCCCGTGCAGGGCAGAAATGCAAACTTCTTCCCGGCGAACCCAAACCTTGCTGAGCCATCATCCATCCTCTGCGGGTGCCGAGAGCGTCGGCGGCGCGGTCCTTCGGGCCCATCCTAAGGCTACTGAGGGGGGGGGGCGGCAAATTTTGGCAAGTGACATGCTGTCAATCGGGAATCAGTTCAGGGAGAAGATGCTGGGGACGGTAAAGCTTTCTGACAAGAGGGAGAACCGGGGAAATTCATGAAACAGGGGGAACCGGTAGGCACCTGAAACAGGAAGAACTGGGGAGATTTCTGGAGGAGGGGGATCCTGCTGGAATGGAGGGATCTCAGCCAACAAGCTTAGTCACGCTTAACTAAGTCCCACGTCTTTTTCACCTCAGACGGAAATGTGGTTAGTGGGCTAGTTTACATCCTTTGTTTGCCGTCAGAGGTCCAGACGCAGACCGAGTGATTACACTCTCCGCCTGCGATAAGACAAGTCGTGATACACGCCGGTTGAGCAAATCCGTCAACCGCCTCGGGGGGAAAAGCTTGCTTGCGAGTTAGCATGCTTACAGTAAGTCAAACGAGCGCAGGCAGCCATGAGAGCGACAGTCAGCTTCCTTTGCTTCTCTCTTGACCTACTTACTGACAAAGTGCCACAGGGAGACGGGGCTATACACAGGCTGCTCTAGCACCACCGTGCAGGGGGAGGTGGGAAGTGGCTGCTGCTGCTGCTGATGCTGCTGGTGGTGGGGGCACATATTCATCCGCCGAGTCAGAACGCGCCGGAGCGGGGAGACGTTGGCGGAGGAGGATGTGGCGTACGCGGCGGCCCTGCGGACCGCAGTCGGCGAGCGCGAGAGGTCGCCGAGACTGTAGCTCCGCTCTGGCGTCGGGCCGACCTGGGCGAAGGGGGATCTGGGGAGGGTGGCACGGGGGCTGGCGTCCTCCACTGGCATCAAAATTTGGAGGGATAAAAAAAAAAACAGGGGTTGGGGAGCGGGAGGAGGCAGTGAGAGGGAGGAGAGAGAGCCTCACTGGAATGTACACAGAGTGTAACCACGGTTACAGGCTCCCGACTCGGAGCGATGGGCTACTACTTTACTACAGAGACAAACCTCTCCTTCACCGGTCCAGATAGTTCTTTTCTAGCAGCACCTCCCACTGCTATGAACACACTGGCTGGTGGAGACTGAGCGCTGAAATCAGGCAGCAGCAAACCAGTCATTAAACAAAACAGTGATTCACACTTAAACCCACATGTTCACTTGGGAAGGGAACCAAACAGCATTAATAACCCTCAACAGAATGCCGGCTTTCCACCTACTCTGGTTTACAAGTGCTCCAATTAGTGTATCTTTCCAATCAACATATGACTGATCCTGTCAAGCAAAATGCTCGACTTTGCTTGGTTATAATCCCACGTCCTCACATGCGGCTGCCGAGACCCAGGCAACATGTGTGCGTCCGGGCTCCTGAAGTAGGGGGAGGTGGATGTGGACGAAGTGGATAATGAGTCCCATTTCCCTTTGAATTTTAAACAACTTACCATTGTAATGTAAGAATTACATGAAATATGTGGAGGGAAAACAGATGAAGCTGCATAAGACTCAATTTAAAGTCCCCCGTTTGAAAAGATAGCATTTATAACTCATAATGACGCCTGCTTCACATTCCACACCCCAAACCAAAAGGGGGGGGGGCAGTAAAGTAGCGGAAGGTGGGGTTGTCCACTACTACTGCTACATAAGAACCCCTTTTCCACCACAGGAACCTTGATTATTTACCTTTCACCGAAATTACACGGGGGAGAAAAAATTTCCCTCAAGCCCCAAACTTTCCCTGAAAAAAAACTACTTAGTAGGGGGGCGGGCTTTTCAGATATCCCCGGATTTCTGGACGGGGCAGGGCTGTGCGGTGAGGAACACTGATTGGCGGAACACACTCGTAGCGTTCCGCACTTCTGTCCGCCCGCCATGTTTAAGGCAACGTGCGGCCTCGAACTTGTTTATTCCGTTTTTTGCAAGCTTCGCTTTGTCTCCGTTTTGATTTTTGATCCTACATCATCAGCGTGACTTGAATCCAAAACTTTGGTGTGGGATGGAAATGCAAACCGCACAGGTGACTGGGAATTCTTTTACCCATAAATAACCATAAATTCCTGAATGTTAAAGTTCTTTGAAATGTTGGGGCTAATGATGTAAAAAGATGTACTAACTTCCTTAGCATGAGTTGGAGGGCGTTTGCATACACTCCAACCTGGCTGTTAATGATGCACACTAAACTGAACATTCAAAAGTGACGCCCAGCTCAGTGTGGCGAACGGCCACACTGAAAGGAATCAAAGAACCCGTCATTTTCAGAAGAAGCCTCGACAACGAGATTCTTAATGGAGTGCTGGAGCCCTCACGGAGTGCTCATCTCATAATCAATTTTTAGGTAGTAATTTTTAGGTAATAGCTGAAGTGCGGTTAAGTGCCACTGGCTCATTCACACAAGATGACAACGTCCTTATCTGAGGTGTTTTTTTTTAAGAGGGTTGTGGAGTGGACACATGTTGTCCACATCATAATGGCTCGCCTCAATCAGGGGTGTCAAACTGACGCGTGAAAGGGGCAGATGTGGCTGCGGGTTTTTTTTTGTTCCAGCCGAGCAAAAACACCCTTCATTCCACTCACCCAATAAACCGGACTGTCTTCCCTCAGCTGATGTCACGCATCAAGGTGCCCTCCAGCTGGCTCGGAAATAAAACCTGCAGCCAAACCGGTCCTTTCACGGATCACTTTGACATTCCCAGTCTGCGGTATGTGTGCTACAGTGACTCCATATCGCCTCTTGACGCATAAACGTAGCATTGCGTGACCTGACGCAGTTACTCTATTACCATTGTCAACAAAAGCATTCATGGTGTTGACCTATAAAAGTCAGTATTACAGTCTCATTTCAGTAGAAGTTGAGGAAAAGATACTTTCTTCAAGTTTGTCGTGCGCGTTCTTTCTTTTTCACCTGTGTTCTCCCCAGGTTACGATGCCGTTTTAAATCTGCCAGTGTTGTCAAAGAACAGGCGGATACCAGTGATTAATGTGCATATTGTTCTTTTTGATCAGTTTCTCGTTTTCCAAAATCCTCAGAATTTTGGGCTGTAATTGGAATTTCCCAGGGTAACCTTAACCTTACATGTAATCCATTAATAATCATGACTCGCATTAAAAGTTTCATTTGAAACATCAGTGGGAATGCTTAAAAGAGAGGGTGCAGTGCATATTAGACATACTCAAGTATTTGAAGTAAGATGCAAGTGGCACCAAAACACGATTTTGGCAGCGGCTGCAGTGAATAAAGACTCAAATCTCCGCTCATACTGACAGATAATCAGCACGGCTGTATACTCAAAAGAATGAAAAATCAGTGCGGCGGTCTTACCACGGTAGATGGTGGGGAGGGGCAGTGAGGACAGACCCTGGCTTTGCATCTGCTGCTGCTGCTGGAGCCTCCTCTTCGCCTCCAGGACTGGGTTCTCAAACTGGGTCCTCCTATTTATATGGCTGCCAGGACAAAGGGAGGCGATTTCAGATTTCACACCGTCCCACTTCGCTCAACTTAGCCCCCCATCTCGGCAAAGATCAGCCCGAGCGATCCCGACTCTCTGGCATGCATTGCTACGATGATTAATTAAATGGCTGGTCGCCAGATTATGTAACGGAGCCGCAGAATGGCTTTGTTGAGCAGGAAGATAAAATAAATAAATAAAAAAATTAAAAAAACACGACTGATTCGTGGCTTTTGTTCTGAAATTGAGCCCGTTTTAACTACTGCATTATGTGAATCCGTGACTGGGAGGAAACCTGTAGATGAAACCGATTTTCTTGAACGCTGCTCATTGTTCGTAGCTAAGTTTTGAAAGGGGGGCAGGTGGGGGGGCATAGTCCGTACATACTACGATTTACCAGGAGGGAAGTAATTAGTAATGTTTAGAGACTTCGCTCGTGTGCAGGCACATACACGGTCCTCCTTATCTTTTAATGAACACTCCATTATCAATACTGGTTTAAAAAGCGGCATTTTTAACGTCGTCTGAGCGTCTCAGTAGAGGAGCGCCGCGCATAAAGGCCGCGTGTTGTTGCCAGGTGTCATTCTGGCGGCTTCCCGAAGTGCGCTGGACCCTAGCGAGCTCATTTGGTCAAAAAGAATGGCCCCTTTTGAACGAGGTGGGGGCCGGCGGTCGGACAGACGACGCGCCACTGCGACGGACGCGGGGAAAAAAATTGACATGGATGAACAGATACCCCCCCCCACGAGCTAAGCCGCCGATAAAGACTGCTGCAGACGGACGGGTAGGACACCGAGATGCGGATGAGGACACGCAGGCGAGCTGTCAGCAGCCAGACAGAGAGGGAGCATCGCTTTCCTGGCTGCAGTCTGCACCTAATAATTATGATTAATACAGACTACGCTTGGAAAATCAGAAGCGAGACATTACACATGAAGGATCCACCCAACTTACTCAACATAGTAACTGCCATAAATGGGGTCATCGATTTTCTCCCAGCCGTATGGAAGCTCTGCAAAGTCCAAAAAAGAAAAAAAAGAAAGAAAAAAAAGAAGCAGTGAGACAACAATAATGAAGGCTTTGTTTATTCAACGAGAACATGCAACAGAATATTGATATTGCGTGGAAACATTTTTGTGGCAGAAGTAGTTCACAGCATCATTTTTCGGTGTTGGTAATTACCGGGAACCTGGCAGCGCGATAATATTTAACGGGAAAGGATTGTTCCTTCTGTCGGAGCAGTTGGGGCGGATGACTTTTCAGATATGAATGCAGGAAAAAGAAAAACACACAAAAAACAAACAAAAAAAAAACTGATGGTGACAAGATACGAGATGAAAACGGCGTGTCTCAGCAAAATCTCGTCACGCCGACTGATTTAAAGGGGCAACGCTTTAAAGTGTGCATCCCTCTCGAAGAAAAGTTGCAAAATAACATCAAACATTGACAGATCTATTGGCTGAATTTAAATCGGTGAAATATTTATGCCCCGCAACTTTTTTCCGTGCTGTAAATATTATGTTTTGATGTGAGAACTTTGCATAGATTAGCGGCGTCGACGGGAGCGAGCACAAAAAAAAAAAAAAAAAAAAACCTCAGAGGGTTGGATCCGCGCTGCATCAAGCGGCGCATATTTCAGTTGGCGCTTTATAGTTTGGCGTCAAACTTAACAAGCTAAAGATCGACCGCAATTACAGACAAATAGCACATGACAGGCAATTACTGACGAATGAGAGACAGCGCAGACTCAATAACGGCCGTGAAAAAGAGCCTGAATGAACTGCTGATGAAGATTATTTTATTACACTGGAAAAGAAAAGCTTGACTTTCAGAATGAGGCAAGATGGGAGATGTCAATGTTCTCCGGCTAGCAAATAATTCCGGGGAGCCGGGGAAGGAAGGGCGAAATCACTATGATTACGGAACAGAAGTATGAGTCAGAGGAAAAGGAGAGAAAGGTCAAACAGGACAATGGCGCTCTGCGAGGGGAACGCCACGGGATCACCTTCGAGGGGACAACCAGCAATAAAGAGCAAAATGGTCCAGTGGGTGAGATCGAGATTGTGAAAAAGAAGGCGTTTGAGTGCCTGCACGAGGAGAAGCCTGCCCGCAACGGCATGGAAGACCTCAAGGAGGCAATGGAAGGGGACCCCTGAAGCCTGGGATGCTGGGCTCTTTGTTCATGGAGCTCATCGCCTCCAAGGAAGGGAAGTGTGAGGCTGCGGAAAAAAGGAGACGCAGTTCCATAACCGAGCGTCAAATGGGGAGAAAAGAGAGGCAGGACTGGAATGGAGAGCAGCAGGAGATCGCCGGCCTGAGAAATCAGAAGAGGACGGGCGGACGGGACGGGCCGGCAAGGCCCCCCCGCTGGAGGAAGCGATCCAGAGCGCGAGAGGATCTCGCGGAGGAGCTGCAGTAGCCCCGGCGTGAAAAGGCAGAAGCGAGCTCCGGGAGGAAATGCGGCGGGGGGAAATTGCACGGCGGAGCGGTGCTGCGCGGCTGTCATTCAGGCGAAAAACGCTCCGGGCGCTGTTTTCCTAAAACGAGACGGAGCGACTCGGGACAGAGATGAAGCCTGAGGGGCGAGTTAGAGGGGACCAGACCGGAGACAGTTCAGGTGGAGGTCAGGGTAGAAGGCGGGCGCAATTAAGAACTGAGAGACGGCGTATTCCCCAATTAAAAAGATTGTTTTTTTTTCTTCTTCTCCCAGAACTGTATGTCCTGTACCTTTAAAAAAGACAACTAAAAAAAATTAAAACAAATCACAAACAAATGAGCTCCGGCCTGTCTCTGCCATCTCATCTGGTGATCCTTTTATTTCCGAGGTTTTCAAATCACAAAAAAAAAAAAAAAAAAAAAAGTTTGTCCTTGTTCTTTTGGATGGATGTTTGGGCTTGTCTGCGCGCAATCGTTCATGTGCAGAGTCACACTAGGACGCCGCTTTCACATGCATCAGCTGGAAGCGGGTACGGAAACGCAGGCCAGCAGCCGCGGACTGAAAAGCGCCGCCTGCTTCGATGCGCCACCCGAGGAGATCTGCTGCTCTCGCGAGCACCCAGGGATTCCTCAAAAATGCACCAAATCCGCGCGCCGCACGGTCGGGAGGACGCTGGATATTCGACATGGCGTCACGTTAGGATGAAAAGGTTGTTAGTGGGCGATGCCGAGCGCGCGTGCGCGTCGCTGTTGTGGGAAACGGTAAATTGCATTATTACATCTTCTCTCAAGACGAAGCCACGCCACATGCATGTTTCTGCTCCCCCCGTTCTCCTCCGGGAATGCACTGAAAACCATGTCGGTTCCGTTCGGTGGGGGGGGGGATAAAAGCGCATCGTCCTTCAAAACTCTGACAGTCATCACTCATACTTGACAGGATTTTTCAAAGCTGCCTTCTCCTCCTCTCCTGCGCCCGCAGCTGGCTGACAGAGCGCAGCTCCTAATAGCGCGTCCTCAGGGAGTTCCCAATTTGCTTTCCAGGATAGGAACAATTAGCACTGAACCAACACTCCCGAATGGAGGCTCTGGTGTTTTAGCATAATGGCATGATCCTGCAAAAAAAAAAAAAAAAAAACAAGTTGGGAAAGTAGCGCGAGCGGGGCCCCGCCGACAGAGTATCTCAGCTGGATCTAGCTCGGGGACGGCGTGTTCCCGCGGCTTACAGAGTCACACCAGTTTTGATTAGTGACAATGCAAAGTTAATCAGGATGAGAGCCGAGATAACGGCGGGGAAAAAGCTTTCTAATCAGAAACAGGAGCAACCAGAGGGAGCGCCAAAGCACTCTGGGCTCCGGAGGACGCCGGCGCTGACGGAGAGAGCGCGGCTGCTGCCTGCGAGAAACACGCATCCAACGCAGTGAGGGTGCTCAGCGTTATCCTACACAGCCATTGCATACATTTAATAGTATTCCTTGGCCTAGTTTGCAGAGCTGTGCGCATAATCTAAATCCCTCTCTGTCCTACCACACCAAGGAAAAGTATCAAAACAATGTTGGTGCATTGCTCGTGCATGTGCCATATGCTCCTCTGATCCCCCTACCCCATCCCCTCAAAACAAATTATTAAACTTTCAGTAGGACACACTATTTTTTTTTCTCTTTTTTTTTCGCCAACACACACACACGCGCGCGCGTGCGCAAGCGCGCATTCATGAGTGATATAACCGAGTGCTGCGAGCAGGTTGACAGCCCACGGGAATACCTCCTGTGAACACTGCAACATTCCTTTGCCCCATCTCCACTCATTAAATATGAAAGAGAGTGTTTCATGTTCTCACCTTTTACCACACACACACACACACACACACACGCGCACGTGCGCGCGTGCGCTCACTCCTTCT
>CAAKHG010023546.1:3680-14731 GCA_901007715.1 Dactylopterus volitans
CCCCCCCCCCCCCCCCGCCCCCCCCCGCCCCGCCAATGAAATCGGAGCACTTCCTGTTTTCTAAACCGTCTCCTTCGCCGGCCGACGCGGAATCAGGGACGGCCGCCCGTCAAGACGCTTGAGAAAATGAGAAATGTCTTTCCAAGATTTGATGGTAACACTTTAGGAAATATTATTAGAAAACACTCCATGACGATCCAACCGGCTAACGAGACTCCAGGTCTGTCTTACGGACGTAAAGAAGTGGATGGCTGTGATTCCCGACTATCCGGTTGCCCAAACAATCCTCTTAAGACTCTCCAATAGGGCCAGAGTGCTGCTGCACGTGTTCTAACAAGAACCAGGAGAAGAGATCATATTTCCCCAGTATTGGCTTCTCTGCACTGGCTGCCTATAATAGCCAGAATAGAATTCAAAGTCCTTCTTCTTGCTTATAAAGCCCTTAATGGTCCGGCACCGTCATGTCTTAAGGAGCTGATAGAACCAAATTGCCCGACCAGAACGCTGCGCTCCCAGAGTGCAGGCCTACTTGCGGTTCCTAGAATCTCTAAAAGCAGAATTGGAGGCAGAACCTTCAGTTACTGCATCAGGCTCCTCTCCTGTGGAACCATCTCCCAGCGTTGCTCAGGGGGTCAGACACCCTCTCTACATTTAAGAGCAGGCTTATAACTTTCCTTTTTGACAGAGCTTGTAGTTACAGGCTCGCCTTGGACCCGCCCCTAGTCATGCTGCTGTAGGTCCAAACTGCCGGGGGACCATGATGCACTGGGCCCCTCTCTTCCTCTCCTTTCCCATCCTCCTCCTCATCCATTCCTGCGTGTCACTAACTTAACTTCCTCCCCAGAGATGTTGTCTTGAGACTTTTATGGACCTCCACCACTATTATTATCATTATTATATATTACTGTCGCTGATGTTGCTGTGCATCTCTGTATCCTCCCATCCCCCACTCCTCCTTTTTCTCCCTCTCTCTCTCTCTCTCTCTCTCTCTCTCTTCTCTCTGTCAACCCAGCCAGTCGAGGCAGATGGCCGCCCACCTTCGAGCCCGGCTCTGTTCAAGGTCCCTGCCTGTTAAAGGGGAGTTTTTTTTCCTTGCCGCCGTCGCCAAGTGCTTGCTCCTGGGGGACCGGTTGGGTCTCTGTAAATTAAAGAGTACGGTCTCAACCCGCTCTTCTTGTAAAGTGTCATGAGATCACTTTTGTTGTGACTTGGCGCTATATAGATATATAGATGTATAGATATATAGATATATAGATATATAGATTTGAGCTGACTTGACTTGTGAAGTTTCAGTGCAGCTGCAAAAGAAGAGCCACATTTTACAGGATTCCTCCGTGAGGCCTCTCAGGTAGCTTTTAAATTTTATTCACTGAAGACATTGTTTCACTGGACTCCCCCTACTGAGGAGGTCCCTCGAGAATCACAGACCTTCACCGGGGTTTTCCCCCGTTGGCATCGTGCGGAACGCTGAACTCGACGGGTGAATCGCTGTTGTGACGCGCTCGACACATAAACAGCCATCGGTGCCGTGACTGGAGCCGAGCGCGTTGTTGTGCCTAGCAGATAATTGCTTATGTGGTTTCGGTTAAACGCCTCTGCCACCATTTGAGCACGTACAGTATATTGAATTAGATTTAATATTCGACGGCATTTCCTCAGACGCTGGCCTCATCCAGGCTTTTCTTTGAGAGACCTTTCTTTTTAAATTGCTCTGTTTGACAAGTATGTTTGCTCGCATTTACTACAAAGCCTCCCTGTTTCCGCGTTGGACCAGAGGAGGTCACATAAAAGAACCGTGGACACTTGGGCTTTTACCTCCTTTCCCGTTTATTTCGTCTTATTTTTTTTCCCCTTATTTATGGTCAGCCACTATATAAGCCGCTATATATAAGCAGCCATAACATTATGACCACTGCATGTTTACCATAGAATATGATGCAACAGCCCTGCAATAAATTTCCCCTCCAGGAGGAGTTTTATGGTTGAATTCTTACTGAATGTGTTTGAGAGAGGTGACATATATTAATGATCGTTATTGGGACTGTAATTTGTGATTCTTTTGAACCGTGCTGAGTTATACTTAGAAGTGTCTCTAATATTTTGGTCACCCCACTCGTGCATTAAGCTGAGGACCACGACTTGGGTGTCTTAATATTTCTTCTCTTAATGTGCATATTTTTCTTGTGTATGTATGTTTTATGACCAGAACAATTGACCTCTGCCATTAAAAGGCCGTTTATTCCCATAATTAGTTTGGAATGGCCAAGTCCGTTTCCTCATTTACATTCATTTACACCATTATTTATTGATTTATGTCTACGCGTTTTATGTACTTGCAGAGTGGCTGTATAAATAAGTTTTCCATATCGTCATTATTATTGTTTTTATATTAGTAGTTAAAGGGTACTTTCATTTCACATCTCACTCTGAGCTGTCTTTGTTTTTGGACAATTTTTCAACATGATCATCTTCCGTCTCTTTGTATTCATTGTCTTTGTCTGGAATATAGCCAAGGAAAGCTGCAGGCTACACAGGCCAGACACACACACACACACACACACACACACACACACGCACACACACACAGAGCGAGACAGACAGACAGAGAGAGAGAGTGAGAGGGAAAGAGCGAGACGCCAGCCTTTATGCATTATTAAAAGATTGTTAAACCAACATCACACACACACGCACACGCAATAAATTGCACACATGGGTCCCTGGCTTTGTCACCATGGTGATAACTGTGTGTCCTGTTGGGGGGACCAGCTGGTGGGACCTTTAACCGCGATGCTGTGATAAGGAAACAAAGGCGCGCCAGTGAGCGTTGCGAAAGGGGCGTATTGATTGTGCCTGTGCGGCTCTCCGGCAGGGCGGCTTTGCCTCACGGGCTCCCACATGCGTCTGCAGACTAAGGAGAAGAAGGAAAAAAAAAAAAGGGCATTAGTATTCCGTATTGATTTCCACTTGCAAATGAGCATTTATTCTCCCATCCATCCTGTACATTAGCGGATACACAGCAGTGGGAAAATAAAGAGTGACGAGACCGCTCCATTTGTCTTTTATGACAGACGTTCCATCGCAGTGTCATTCAGGCGACCACCTGAGCCAATAGCACGAGGACAAGCATTCATTTATTTATTTTTTTTAACGACCTGCCGTTGTCTCAAAAGAACCAGCGGAGTACCGCAAAAAAAGTCACTGTCCAACTAAATAAATGAATAATTAAAAAAAAAAATGGAACAAAGAAAAAGAAAGACAGAAAGAAAAGAAAAAAAAAATGCCGAAAAAGTTGAAAAGTATAAAAAAAATTAAAGACAACTACTTATTTATGTGTCCTATATTCATTCATTTTCTTTAACCATACTCATATCTCATGATCATCACTGGCGATTTCATCTTTGTTTGTTACATTTGCTGAGTTTTTTTTTTTTTTTTTTTTCTCTTGAGGTCCCTTCACTTGTTCTTGCTCTTGTTCTGTCTGTGTTTCATATTTGTTTCCATCGTGGTTGATTGTTGAACGTTGCTGTTCTGTTCCGCAAAAGCGCATTTCTTCTTAATATGTTTTCTTTCTTTCCTCCCGTTACCGTTTCTAAGAAAGAAATGTAGGTTAATATCGAGCGACCAACGCGTGAAAAGGCAAATGGCAGCTGGGGTGAAACGCAAAGTGATGCCAGTTGCACAACAGCGGGAGGCCAACCAAACAAACAACGGGACAAAAGAGTCGGACTGAAATTCGCAAGAACCCTTAGAGGGCAGGAGGGACCAGAACCACGGCAAGGGGAAGACGAACGGTTCCGAACTCTCACGGCGGTAAAGCGCATCGTGTCGACGAAACCGGAAAAAACAAGCCACATGAAGTCAAACAGCTGAGGGCAAAAACAGAAGAAAAAAAAAACAAAAAAAACCCCCTGCAATACTTTGATTCTAAATTAAAAAAAAAAGAGAAACGTGAGTCGTTTATAGAATGAAGACGCACTGACAGCTTGGCCCGCGCTCTCCTTTGTTTCCCCGGAGCTGCGGCGTCGACAAACCGCTCGGCATGCCACCTGTTTGGTTTTTTTTTTGGTTTTTTTTCCCACAGTCCCGCCGAAACGCGCCTGCACGGACACGTCTGGCTGTCTGCTCGGCACAAGCGCTGTTATGTGTTTGCCTCATTTCGCATGATTACAGGCTTTCGACCGAGAGAAAACATCCCCCCCCCTTTTCCATCATTCCACAGTCGCTTACTCACCGGCTCCGCCGACTTTCCTCTATACCATCCACCTCCTCCCCGGCCCCTCAGGTGCATGTAAACTGTACGTTATGTCCCGAACCGCGAGGCACGCCGGCTCCGTTTAAAGATCAGACGCTTCATACAGCCCGATGAAGACTTTATAAAGGCTTTTAAGTTTGTTTGTTTTTTATTTTAGGGTACAAATTAAGACCCAGTCAACCGGGTAATGCAGCTCCTTGCTACCACAGCTACTCAATATTCATCTGCAGTTTAAAACAGGCTTTGCAAGCACATTGTGAATATATATTTATGAACTGTTGGGCTTTAATCAACTGCGCCGACGTGAGGAACACCGGTTTTCCTGGTTACCACGGCACCGGCCGGAGGGTGGGATGTATCAGGCAAGCAAGCGAGCATTTGCCACTCAACGTTGATGCGCGAGAAGCAGCAAAAGGTGGGCGAGCGCCAGGGTTTGGTTGACTCTCAGCAGGGCCAAGCGGCGACGGCCAGACGGCCGGGTCACAACACCTCCGGGGCCGCAGCTCGTTCCTGGTCTGCAGAGGCCATGACCTATCGAAAGTGGTCCGCGGGGGGAAGAACGGTGAACGGGTGGTGATGGGCGGCTCATTGGTGCACGCGGGGACTGAGGGCGAGTGTGTGTGCGTGCGTGCGTGGCTTACCTTGGGAACACACGGCACCGCGAGAGGAAAAAGGCAAGCCAGCGGAGGCAATTTGACGCTTTGGGCAATGTTCTTCTGGGAAAACTCGGGTTCTGCCATTCACGTGGATGCTACTTTACCTGAGCGTCGGTGCAGACCATGCCTGGAGATGGTGTTCCCTGACGGCAGTGGCCTCTTTCAGCAGGTTAATGCTGCCTGCGACTAAGCAAAAATGGCTGAGGAGTGGTTTGAGGAACACAAGCAGTTCAAGGTGTTGACGTGGCGTCCTAATTGCCCAGAGCTTAATCCAACCAATCATCTGTGGGATGTGCTGGATAGACACGTCCGATCTATGGCGGGACCCACCACACAGCTTACAGGACTTAAAGGATCAGATGCTAACATCTTGGTGCCAAATACCACGGGGGTTTTCTACTTTCCTCTCAGAATTTGTCAAACATTGTTTCTGCAGCTCTTCGTGTCCGTGTTTCTTTGCCATTTCCCACCTAATGTGGCATTTTCATTTATTCTTTTGTTTCTTGTAATTATATTATATTTTTATGTTCTACTTTTCTGGTTAAAACTGAAGAATCCACGTCTTTCTTTTCTGACATCATCACCAAAAACTAAAATAATGAACGTGCTTCATTTGCTGCAGTTGACAGGTTAGCCAGCCCCGCTGTAACGGCAGCTCCTGAGCTCCAGTCCACCACAGCCCACAATGAGTTTGCCAGCTTCTTTACAGAGAAATCCCAGAAAATCAGGCAATCAGTCACTGCATCAACTTTAAATCCAGGATTCTTGCCGTGCCCATTGAAAACTGATTCAGACAGCGTAACACAGCTTCACCCTTTACATCACAAAAACCCGGAGGATATC
The DNA here is from genome assembly GCA_901007715.1 of Dactylopterus volitans. NCBI lineage: Eukaryota > Metazoa > Chordata > Actinopteri > Syngnathiformes > Dactylopteridae > Dactylopterus > Dactylopterus volitans. The sequence goes on from CAAKHG010023546.1 coordinate 9,432, forward strand.
ATACGGCATCGGAATCCCTCCTCCTGCTGTCACGATGTTTTACCAACAACTTTTTTCAAAAGTTTCAGACGTTAAGGCATCTGATCTGATCCAGATTTAAACTCTACAGCAAGCAGCAATTAAACCTCTGCCGAATCAAATCAAATCAAATTTTATTTATATAGCGCCAAATCACGACAGAAGCTATCTCATGGCACTTTACAAGAAGAGCAGGTTGAGTCTGTACTCTATGAAAAAAAAAAAGGAACAGTTTGGACGATAATTAATGCAAAATCACAGGCCAATATCAAATCTGCCATTTTTAAGTGAAGTTATTGAAAAAGCTGTTTTTGAACAGTAAAATAACTCTTTAACCATAAACAGCCGCTTTGATGTTTTCCAGTGTGCAGCAGAACTTCTGTCCTAAAATTAATGGATCAAAGTGCTGCGCTCGACACCGTTCACCACAGTATCTCAGTGGACAGACTGGAGGACTGGGTGGGACTCTGGCACAGCACTCGACTGGTTTGCTTCTTACCTGAAGGACAGGGACTACTTTGTGGTAACTTTAAATCTGAGCAGAGGAAAATTATGTGTGGAGTTCCCCAAGGTTCCATCCTGGGTCCTCTGGGGCCTTGGTGAATGCATCGCACAAATAAATGAATGGATGTGCCACAACTTTCTTCAGTTAAACATGGACAAAACAGAGGTGGTGGTCTTTGGAGCAAAAAAAGAGCGATCACAAGTCAGCACCCAGCTTCAGTTATTAAAATTAAAAACCACTGATCAGGCCAGAAATCTGGTCATGGACCCAGACCTGGAAAATTGGTCTATGCATTTATCTGAAGTCGATTACAGTGTCTTTACAGGTCTGGCTAAAAAGTCCATGAAACAAATGCAACTGATCCAGGACGTTGCTGATCAGGTCCTCACAAGGACCAAAAAAAGTAGATCACATCACACCAGGTCTTTGCACTGGCTGTCCGTCCCTCAGAGGACAGGCTTTAAAATACCGTTGTTAGTCTAGAACGCTCTGAATGGTTTAGGGCCCAAATATATTTCTGACCTCCCATTAACATATATACATACATACATAACATCCAGACCGTGAAGGTTCTCTGGTTCAGGTCTGAACCAAACAGGGAGAAGCAGTTTTTAGTTTTTATGCTTCGAATATCTGGAACAAACTTGCAGTTCTGCTGAAACTCAGTTCTTTTAAATCAAGGTTGAAGACTCATTTGTTCACAGCTGCATTTGATTGGACTATTTATTAAGGTTTTTAATGCACACAGGTTAACCTCAAACTTTAATTTTATCTTTTCTTCTTTTGCTAAATGTTAAGTGTAAAGTCATAAGTTGAATATTTGCTACATCAGAGCATATTCACAAAAGACCCCCCAAAAAATAACTCAATCATGCTTTAAAATTTAAGGAAGATTTTATTTTTTTAAAAATTTTACTCCAAAACGCGTATTAAAATATGCCGAGAAACACGGTCACTCCCTAAATGGCCATTTGATACGTTTGATCTGGTTCCAGTCCCGATTACGATGCATTCTGCACTTCACGGAGGTGAAACACAACAGCTTTTTGTTTATCGGCGCTCATATAAAATGAAACCCTGTGGTGTGATGAATAAAAACCACAGCTGTTCATGGAATCCAGACGATAGCAGGACGAGCAGCAGACAAGACTGGATCCTTTGTGGTTGATTGTCTTATCTCCACTGGGTTACAATATGTCATAACTAACACACACGCACGCGCATGCACGCGCGCACGCACACACACACACCCGTGCAATCTTACGCAACAAAAGGGATACGCACAGAAACGATCTCCTACGCTCAGGTTTTTCATTCAAGCTTATCGTCAGATGTTGAGACAATAATGTGTTCATTTATTTGTGATTTATAGCTTTGACATTTCCCGTTTAAACTCAGTTCCCCATGTCCTCCTTAAATGTGATAGCTAATATCCTTTTAATATTAGTTAAAATGAAAACATTCAAACCGAGCATGTACAGTGTTTCACTATGACGCTTTTCCTCTTATCGGTGTCATAAAAAAAAAAAATTGTAAAAACCAATAAAAGGAAACCGCATTTCTTCTGTATTATAGCGTGTCTTTATTTACATTTGACTTGACTGTAACTATTCTAAAGCTTTCACTGTACAACCCACCGGGAAGCAGCGGCGGAGGTCGACTCAGAGAAAACACACACACACACACCCACCAACGCACACACCCGTGCGCCTTCAGTCGGACCTCCTGCCACCATGGGACTTGTACTGGAGCGCCCTCCGGTGGCTTCCCGTGTCAGAAACGCCAGGGAAAAGCGAACAGATGAAATTAATTTGGAGAGGAGTAATGGAGTAACTTCATTAATGCCCCCGCGCCACCGCTTTTCGGCAGCGGTTATTCCGCTCTTGCCGTCATCTTATCTACGTCTCCGTCGAGGTGCGGGAGAATGTTCATAAGGAAGTAAAAGGTATCACTTCCCGCGTCGGGAGCACGTCCTCTATTCTGTGGTTGGAGTAGGGGATGTGGAATTTTACCCTCTTGTGCATCGGTGATCGCGATTTTCTTGGCCCGTTCCGAGGTGCAGACGCCACGCGTTCGCCTAGCTGTCGTCAGCCTGGAGCATCTTCTCGATCTCCTGGTCCCACTGGTCGTCCTTGCTGTCCGTCACCACCTCGTACTCCTGCAGCTCCTGCTGCAGCTCCTTCTCCCAGTCGGCCGATTCCTCTGGAACAGCAGGGGAGGAGAAGACGCTGCTGGTTACTGGCAACAACCCGCAACAACCGAGTAGAAGAACTGGTGGGGAATCTTTTCTGCTGTCTGAAGTCAGTAGCTGAGAGATGAAGACTCACCATCAGGAGAGGGGAGGCTCTCCTTCTTGTCCAGCACCAGCTGCTCCATCTCTTTTCTCAGGTCCTCCTGGTTGATGGCCGTCGGGTCGAAGGCGTCACTTACAAACTCGGACACTCCGGGGCTTGTCGACATCTCCTCCTCTTCTTCTTGGGGCGGCTGGGTGTCACACGGGGAGGACGGAGGAGGAAAGTCACTGCGCCACTTAAGCCGCAAGTTAGGACAGTTGGAAACCAGCCGAGCATCTCTGCTCTCGCCCTCTTACCTTCTGCATGTCGCTGATGGAAACAGGCGGCGTTTTTGGTCTGACGGTGTCTGCAGGCATATTAGAGAGTGACTTGACGTTACAGAAACAGATGAGGGGGGGGCAAGAATATATACGAACATGGAATATGTAGCAAAGTTAAAAAACAATTTAAAAGTTTGAAAAGAATCCCAACTTCAGTCCTAACTACTGCTTCTAAGCATCTAATCAAAGGCCTTTTTTTAAAAATCTCACTATCTTGTGATATGATGGACTGATAGCTGATCATTCAAATCTAAAAATTGATTTTTTTCATTTAAAACTCAGCCCTGCTTGCGTGACGTGTTGCCGTCCTTCCAGCAGACTGTCTGCCCGATGAGCCGAGATGAGACCAAGGCTTTGTCTGCGACGCCTCGGTCAAGCGGCGAGAAGCTCGACTGACGGAGTTGCGGTCACGTTATTCCTCGTGTTCACTTACACACCGGCTAAGGTTGGGCATTCAGGCTGAAACAAAAACTCCAAGCCGCCATGTCTCAGGTTAAATCACAAGCCTCCAACTCCCAAACTGACTCTCAAGTTCTGTGTTTTTTTTTTTTTTTGATCAAGTTACAAGTCCCCAAAATCCCGTTTTGGCGTCTAATCGGCCTTCTGTCCTCGTCCCAGTTCACATGCAACTGAGAAAGTCGAATTACTGACGGGAGCGCGTCCTCCTCCTCAACGCTACTAGGTGGCGTGATGCGTAATTTCAGCGGGTTAATACGGACGTACGTAATGTACATGTTACTTATTGTGCAGATCAGGTGCACGCTAGTCCCTCGTGTTAATGGTAATTTTACAATAATCTTCGTTTTTTTCACTGTGTGCCGTCGCTACCGACCCGGGGACCTCTCAATCTCGTTGGACGCGGGTTCAGAGCGCGGACCGGTGGCAGAGGCTCGCGATGACACAGAACGGAAAGACATTTCAGCTTCTGCCGTGCTGCTGCTCCGGTGGCTCTCCTGCGCTCTTCTCCTGCGACCGGCTTTCTTGAACGTTTTTGATCTGGGGTCTTACGCCGACTGAGGCGCACACATGCCGTAGAAAATCGATTTCCCATCGCATTATCTGGGGGTCTTAATCAGGGTTCGAGAACTCTGATATTAGTCGTGTTGACGTGTTCATATGCACTTCAGTTGTGCAGTTATAGTCGGATTAAGGCAATAATTTGGTTTTTTCAAGTGTCATGTAAATGTACTAAACGACTCAAGTCGACTTGAGTCCGAGTCCGGGTGGCTCAGGTCTGCGTCTCCGCCCACGAGTGCGTCTGCTGGAGAATACTTGTGCCTGCGAGCGTAAGTTATTCAGCGATTCTCACGGATATCAAAATCTCCTCTCAGAGAAGACACCATATGTGCAAATAAAACACGGAAGTGTGAATAAATTAGTCGGCAAAGCTTTAGGAGTCAATATCTCGCCTCAAACATTTGTCTAATTCCTACTAAAAGTACCTCATTAAGGTACAGATGCTTTATATCAAACACAAGCACCTCACGACTGACAACTCAGTCAGATACGGGAACCTGCTTCTGGACAATCTTAAGTAAATATTTGCTTTCTCCCACTGGCGGATTGTTTCACTTGGCACAGAACTTGTTTTCTGTTTGTAATCGGCCATGTTAGGTTGTTAAAGCAGGATTGAAACAGACCTGTTAAGGCAACGTCCTCCGGTGAGACGGGCGGGCCCCGGTCCTCGCCGTCCTTCTGCTGCTGCTGGGCCGCCAGCGCCGTCAGCTGAGCCGACTGCTTGACCAGAGACACCCGGTAGAAGTAGTTCCTCCAGAAAACCTCCTCCTTCACACTGTCCACATTTAAGCACAGGTCCGTTCATACACGCGGCCGCGGCCCGCGAACACACTCGCAGAGGTACGAATCTGCTACTGACTGTTTGGGGACGAGGTCGAAGCGCATGCGGTTGAGGAGCTGGTCCTCCTCCAGCATGACCGCGGCCAGAGGATACATCTGCTCCATGTCGAAGTGGAACTGGACGCCAGCGGGGGGGTCCCTCAGGAAGTTCCTCTTGTCCTAGAAATGGAAAATAACGACTCTCAGTGAGCTCCGCTTCCGCGTGGATTATCCCACAGATGCACGACCAAAAAAAAAAAAAAAAAAATTTTGTGATGATGCTTACGGCTGACAGGGCCAAGATCTGCTGCTGGATGGTCTCCTCTT
>CAAKHG010023553.1:0-17845 GCA_901007715.1 Dactylopterus volitans
CTTTTCCTCCTCTGCGGGTCTTCCTCACCTTTTTTTTTGTTTTTCCCCTGTCAAACTGTAAAGATTTTAAAGCTCACCGAGGTAATGTGACCGTGAATCCGGGCCATATAAACAAAACTGACTTGAGAAGGACGATGATTCCAGAGAGGGGTGAAGGAAGCGATCTGCAGTATGCTAGCTTATGACCACCATCTCGAATGAGGCATCTCTGGACTAAGACGCCACTCATCAGCCGCGTACGACGCAGTCTTGAGATCCCCGACCGGGCAGATCAGCATCCTGGGTACGCTTGATTAGTGCTTTCTGCGGCGGAAAAAAGGCTCCTAAATGAATGAAGCGCTAGCTCCTCCTACGTTATCTCCTTCTGGCGTAGCACAGACTGGACCATCCTTTACAAAAGGAAGGGATCTGATGCCGTCCCACAATCCCCCTTGCTTGCGCAACGTCCTGCCGTTCACAAAAAAACAAAAAAAACCAAGCGACGCCGGTCACCCGCTGCTCAGTTGAGACGCTTCCACCGTCGGTCATGATCAGTGTGGGCCGTTACTTTAAAAAACTAATTACATATAGCTACATCACCCAAAAAGTATCTGAGTCAGTAACGTATTTACAGCATGATTAAAGTAACTAGTTACATGTTCAAATATGTCTAAGAATTTGGGTCACCCCCCCCCCCGGCGCTATCCTTACTGGAACTTAAAATTCAAGCGTATGTTCAATTATTTATCATAAAACTGAGTATTAAATATGTTTAAATAATTAAATTCACCCTTAATAAAAAAAAAAAAAAAACCTGCATACTAATTTACGCTGTTTTAATGTTGCTGTGGGACAATTTGAGACAACGAGACGTGGAGAAACACTCGGTTCCGGTCACAATCATATTTAACATTTACATTCAACGTTTACAATCATCTGGGCTAGCCGTTGTTGCGCGTGTCCGTCTGGATTGTTTGTGACGTGAGCGCAAGTCTGCGTGTGTGTGTGAGCAGGTGCGAGAACGACCCCCATTCAACTTTGCCTCTGGTTGGCTCACCCATTAAAATGTGACTCTACGTTCAGTTGCACTTTTTCTTTGTCAAATGTGTTTCTCCATTTCGATTTCACTGCTTTCCACTCGGCCCGTTTCAGGTGAGGCGCTCTGAATGCCTCGAACTGTGCAAATAAAACGTGCCTTGCCTCGCTTCAGCCGATCATCGCCACTTACGCGGTTGTCCCGAGACTGTCGCGCGCCGTGGCACTGTTACCCGAGGAAGAACGCGAGCGCGGAACGGCGCCGCCGACGGCACGCCCCAGTGGGAGCCGGCTCTCACCTTGGCTTTCAGCATCCCGAAGCCCACCGTCTCCTTGGCGTACATGCACAGCAGCAGGTTGGCCACGCGCGTGATGGCCACCCTCCCCTCCTGCGAGACGACACGAGAGAGTGACGAGGCGTCGGGACGCCACCGGGTCACACCGCCCGGGTCGCGCGTCCTCGTCGAACCCCCCCAACCACCCCTCTCCCCCCGATTGCGCTGCCCTTTTCTTACCATACAATCCATGAGTATGAACTTGAGTTTGTCCTCGTTGAAAGCCTGGTGGCCGTTCTTGTCGTAAGCCGCCCAGATGTTGCTGGCAATGGCGGCGGTGACCCGCGCGTCGGTGTCCCCGTACCCGGAGTACGCCAGCAGCGAGCCTTCATTATTCAGCAAACTTGGGGAAAATGGAAAATATATATATATATATCAAGAAGATTAACATTCGAAATGGCTTTTACATTAGACTGTACAGTACTGCGATTTAATATCTGAACGTGACAGCGTCGCTTAAAAGTTAGCGGTTTTAGTAAAGTAAACCGCATGAGCCCAAGAGCACCAATCTATTATTAGTAAGCACAGAATACTAAATATATCACACTGGCCAAAGCACATACAAAAAAAGACAGAAGCAAAAAAAGAAGTAAAAGGGGTAAAAGTTTTGGGGAAGTAATAATGCGTGCAAGTTGATTTGAGGTTTGTTTGGACTTAATATAAGCCGTTACAAAGTATTCCAAACAGTGTCTGAAATTGGCAATGTGACCGACTTTATGCATAAACCATTTCTGTGATATTACTCTAAAAAGGCAGCCAAATATTAAGATGAATTTCTTGGTCACACACCAGATGACACCGAGCTAAACGGGCGCTTCCACCAGTTAAAGGCTTCGTGTCTGTCGCTTCGTTCACACTCGCACTTCGTTAATAATATCAGCTTTTTTTATTTTTATTTTTTTTTAACCAGGTTATCGACACACGAGGCTTTACACATCCCGTGTGTGTCCGCCGCTGCGGCCGCCACCGTTAAAACCAACACTTCACCACACAAAAGCAGCCCGTTTCTTGACGTCGACAGTTAGCATCCCGCTGCTAGCTGAGCTAGCCGCACTCACAGGGTGCTCTGGACTCCGTTTGTGTTCGCTTGGCTGAGGACCTGCGTCAGAGCTTTTGGTCGTAACATGGCTACCTGCTCGCTAAAGGGTGGATAATAGACAGGAACAAAAAAAAAAAACACAAAAAACTATTTACTGTGTGTCATTTAGAGACAAAAACAATTGGCTCTCAACTGTCACAGAAGCGTTCAGCGACAGACGAGTCAGGTGATTGTGGTGTTTTCCTCTTCTTCCGGGTGCCTTCGCAATGCGTTGTGGGACTTGTAGGCATCTTCGAGAAGTCGCTGGGCCACGCATCCGTGCCTTTTTTTTTTAAATTAAAATTTAACGTATAAAATTACGACGGAGGATTAGGGCCACATTGAGATTTTTTTTATTTTATTTTACTTCGAGAAAAAAGTCATTATTAACGAGAAAAAAGTCCTTATTAACGAGAAAAAAGTCATTAATAATGAGAAAAAAGTCATTATTAACGAGAAAAAAGTCATTATTAATGAGGAAAAAAGTCATTATTAATGAGAAAAAAGTCGTAGTAAAAGGCTGCTCAACGTAAAACGAGAGGAGGTTGAAAGGAGAATGCGAGAGTGTAGTTAGCAGTCAGGTTAATAATGACTTTTTCTCTCGTTAATAATGACTTGTTTTCTCGTTAGTAATGACTTTTTTTCTCGAAGTAAAATAAAAAAAAAAAAATCTCAATGTGGCCCTAATCCTCCGTCGTATAAAATGATCATAGCTTGCGTGCTGAGGCATGTCATTTCAATTTCCCGCTTTACTGCTAAAAAATGGCAACAATATTTACTTTTAATTGTCCAAAGTGACGAATTTTGTGTGTGTGTGCTGCAAATATAAGTGTGTGGTGTTGCTACAGTTATTGTCCGAAAGCATGTTTAGAAGTGTTTCGACTTCTTGAAGTGATGAAAGCCTACAGCCACTTGTTGGACGTCACAATCATATTTTTTGCCCCATTTAGTTGTGTTCCCCTCTGCCATAAAAACATGCTGCAAAGTCACATTAAATGCATAATACTCCCTTACAAACTGCGTTGTACATTGGCACAATTTAAGGTGAAGGGCTCAAAAATGTGTCAAAATTCAGATCCAAAAACCTGCTTGTCTTAGTTTAATATATTTCATATTAAACTAACTTTTGACATATCAAAGGAGTCAAGTGGGTTTTCTTCCCTGTAGAAACAATAGATAGTGTCTCTTTTTTCTTTTTTTTTTTGCTGCAAATTTTTCATCCAGGGCCGTGCATGATTGGTGTAAATGTAAACGCAAATGTACCTTATGTATATAGCGCTTTACAACAACCCACGGGTGAGCCAAAGTGCTTTACGAGAGATCAAACAACGATTTAAGAGAACATGAGTCATTAAAAACCATTCTAAATAAATAGGTTTTGAGCTTTGATTGGTGTGTTGCGTGTCGCAGGCTGTGGAACTCGTAAAGCTATCACGAAACAACGTGAGAGATTATGATTACATTAGTAATATTCCATCCGGGTGATTAAAGATAAATCCTTATCGCTTGTGAGCAAACTTGAAACTCCCATTTCAGTGGCTGTTACCGGTGTCTCAGGTGGTTTCATCCTCATTTCCACTTACTTTTACAAAATAAGTCATGCTGTATGTCAAATAAAGACAAAGGAAAACATTTGCTATGTCTTAACCGATGGCTGCAGTCAACCTCGGCGAGTTGGCGACCAGATGTTGCAATAAAAGTCAGGAAACATCTGCGACTGCATTTTTTTTCTCCTCTTTTTTGCACCCTCTTTCGCATCAGCATAACGAGCAACATTTTTATCTGCGTTAGCAATTGTTCTCAGTTCGGTCTGAGAAGTTATTACTCTCCCTCTGCCACCCGTCGAAAATATCTCAGTATTATGATTTTTGACATGGTCCTTTTGCACACACCCATGAGCTTTATCTAGAAGTTTATCAATATTATACTTATTTTCACATATTTGTCATGTAAAGTAGCTTTATTCTTATTCTCACTCCCTTTCTGGCTTGTTATTTACTTTCAGTATATTGTTGACATGTACCATATACGATTAATGTTATTTTTCATTGTGTTTGTTTGTTTGTTTTCTTTCGGTTTGTTGCGTTTGTCTCCTTTTCGAACTGTTTGATGATGATTTTCTCTTCATCTCGTCTTTTTCGTTTGCTTGTTCGAAATCAACTACCAATAAACAAATTTTAAAAAGTAAAAAATAGTATGATTCAGCTCTCCAGCTGGCATTGGACTGATGCAGTTCTGCGCGTATCCACTGGCGTTTAGGCTCCGATACATTTGTGCTAAATATCAGACCGAGATGACGTCGGCAGTCTGGGCCGATGCACGTCGTGGCCGCTCCGGGCTCCTAGTTACACAGATCAGTCATGGTTATATCTCCATATGTCAGTGTCACAATCATGGCAATCTAATCTAATCTGGCCCAATTCCTTCTCCCAGTCAAGTCACCCACCTTCCAAAATGGCCTGGGAAACCGTCGCCATTATCAGCGCAAACATGCCCGATTGTTCAGCACCGAGAACAATCACTTTGACTTGCATAACGTGAGGCCCACGCCTCAATATTTTCCAGATAACGAGCAATATAAGCGACGGGGTTTGTCTAGTCTGGCCAGGACGTCCATTTCCTGGCTGACTGGCGCGGTTTCGCCGTGAAATCATCCCGGCTGCGAGGTATGATATGACACGGATGCTCGGTAATTCATCGCTGTCCTGTATTTAAAATTGGCTTTTTTTTTCCCAGGCTTTTTCCTAGACAGAGCAAGAATGAAGGCTGGCCACAAGTGCCTGCTGTTCCACCATGTCGTGCTTTCTTTAATGTGAGTACATAACGGATGTTTAAGCAGTGAAATATAATGACGGGTCGCGCTTCGGGCAGCACCCTGGCTCGAGCCGCAATAACAAGAACCTCCCAAACCAACAGCCTTATGTGCCGCGGCGACGGCCAGTTCTTCAACGACGACGAAAACCTCATCCTTCCGGGGTCCTACAAAATCCCGTGGATGGCCGGCGTCGAAAATTTCCGCACCCTCTCCCTCATCACCGTCCCCGGCACCCACGACAGCATGGCCCTGTTCGGGGGCCCGGAGGAGAGAACCCAGGCCTGGTCCCTGCAGGATCAGCTGCGTGCCGGCATCCGCTTCCTCGACCTGAAAGTGTTTGCGCTGGCCGACACTCTCTACGTCATGCACGGGGTGGCATACCAGCACAGCACGCTCAGGGAGGTCCTGGACGCCGTCCGGGCCTTCCTGTCGGAGTTCGCCACCGAGGCCGTGCTCGTGCGGGTGCGAGCCGACTCCCTGGAGAAGGAGGCGGTCGAGCGGATGGTCCGCGGCCTGGTGGGCGAGGACGAGCACGTCTGGGTGACCTCCGAGATGCCAAACATGGGCCAGGTGAGGGGGAAAGTCGTCTTTTTGCAGAAAGACGACTTCACGCTGGGGATCCCGCTCATAGACACGAGCGGCGGGCGCAGCGCCAAGGTTAGCGAGGTGAAAGATAAGGACAAGTCGATAAGGAAAGAGCTGAGCCAGGCCACCGAGGCCTGCGGAGGCGACAACGCCGTCCTGACTTACACCAGCGGCACTGGCTCCGGTACCTTTTGGGGGATGTTCCTGACCCCGAGGAGGGTGGCGGAGAAGGTCAACCCCTGGCTCGGCCAGTACCTGCTGCAGTTTTACCCCAATCAGCCCCGGCCGTGCTTCGGCATCGTCGCCATGGACTTCCCCGGCGTCGACCTGATTCAAACCGTTATTGATTTAAACTGGTGGTAGAGGACGGGAGGCTCCGCGCGGCGAGCGCGAGACGGAGGATTTTCCTTCCGCCTGACGTGTCTGCGTGAAATAATCCCCATCGCTTGCCTCTCGTACGCACTGAAAACGCCGAGTCAAAAACGTGGAGGAAAAAAAACAAGAAAAAAAATTTGCTCTGTTTCTTTGAAATGTAGAATGGCTTCTGATTATGATCATGAGAAAAATAAAAAAATAAAATGTATTTCTTGTATTATCCCCATTCTTTTTCTTTTTTTTTATTATATTGATCTTTTACTGGGTTGGCCAAATTATATCAGATTTGCATGTTGTGCAATGCAGCCTCAATGAGCTTCTTAATACAGGTAAAATTAAAGCCAAAATAATGGAAGCATTAAACAGTCAATAACTGGCTTTTGCACTGAAAGTACATTTGAATATTATTAATGATTTGTATAAGAATTCTAAATGTTGTAGCTTGCTGAAAAGCGGCTTGTTATACAACTTTCAAACACATTGCACACTCACTCACACACACACACACACAGGTTGAGCAGTTTATCATGTTAAAAACAAATGTTAGTTAATGTTAGCTAATGTTAGATATGCATTTCATTGCATATCCCCACACTGTGATCACATGCAGGACTTGGAGGAACACAGTTTCTTTCCAGAATCTTTACATAATGACTAACGTAAAGATAATACACATAGAAGTATAAATATTTCAATGCAGCAGGTTGCCGTACATTAGGAAAAAAAATGCTTTAGACCAACAATTCATGCTTTGATCAGCGAGCCGTTCGTTTTGCGGTTAGTCCGCTGCCCTTGTGGGCGACTCAGCAGCAGAGACACTGTTCAGCACCTCAAAGGGACACTTTACAATGTTTGTCCATAAAAAAAATAAATAAAAAAAGTACATGCATCATGAAAATGTACTTTCCTGCTCAGCTGCTGAGTCGCCTTTAAGTCACCTTCAGTTGTAACTGACATCAGACAACACAGCCTAATGACCGCGCGGCCTGTCGCAGCAACGAAACTATTTGCATCCACATATTTATTTTTTTACGAACCGGAATTAAAAAAATCGAAGAAATGCCGTGAAGAAATTCATGGCATGCCATGAAGACCCACGAGTCCACTTCTGAGCATTTTTGTCCACCTTAACACTTCTTTTATTTCATAAAAAAAAGTTGTTGCAAAAGTTGTCATGAAGAAAATGTCTTCATGTGACAGATATTTCAAGGATATACTGGTAGGTGTGACTGCTGCACAAAATAAATGGAGAAGTTGACCAGGGAAATGAATTAATCTTCAATTTAATCTAAGAAGGGTTGAGATTTTTGGTTTTGGAATAAGGACCTCAGAAAACGCAGGAAAAAACATGGTTATGAAATAGGAGATATTTTAAAGTCATTTGTGAGGTGTGGCAATCCAGGTGTTTAACTATACATTTAATTCTATGACACATCATACATCACGTCAGAATAAGTTATACCTATATCACGAGTCATTCATCTCTATATAGCGTTTTTCCTATTTACCACTATTTACCACCAAAAAAGCAAGAGACTGTATGTGGAGGAGAAAAGCAGGCCACAACATAAAACAATAAACCTCCCTCAACATCTTATCAGTTTGCCAAACAGCTGCCGCTGATAAGGCCGGACAGCAAAAGCCATTCGTTCATGAGACGCCGGGGGGAGGGAGGCCAAGCGCGCGGGGGGGGCGCGTGCGGTGGAAAACACGGAACCAGTAGGAGACACCGGAAGCGAGGGTGGGAGTCGTGTCGTGTTCGGCAGTCGAGCTTCTAAACGTGAGACATCCGCACATCTGCGGAATCCTCAGAGATGGACAAGAGACGGGATATTTAACTTGATTTTAAAAAGTTTCAGCAGCTTTTTTTTTTTTTTTTTGGGGTCTGCTGTCATTTTTTTTTTTCAGATGTGTCTTGACCGGAAAAAAAACGTTATTTAACTTCATTTTATCGACTCCTCCTTCCTCGCCCGCCTTTCCGAAAACCTCGTCACCCCCATCAGGGTCACTCAGGTCAGCCGACCGCTCACCTGCGGGTGTCCCGAGGTCGCGGTTGAAGCGCCCGGAGTGATCGAGGCTCCCAAACTGCGGAGCGCATCACCTTGAAGGTCTCTTGAAACGTACAGTATGTGCACATCAAGAGCATTTCCCAATATGGGCTCTTCTTAATGTGACCTTTTTGACCTTTTTTGTTTTTTTCTCCAAAAAAACAAGCGGAGTTTGAAACCATGGTATTTGTTTACACGTCTCATGGATGTGGAAAAATAAAACTTTGGGGGTCACTGCTTCTTCTTCTTCTGCTTCAAAAAAGAAGTTGTTTGCTGCCTAAAAAAAAAAACCGCGCAGCTCGGTTTAAAACTGGTAACGTTCGCACAATCTGGCATCCTGAGGGCGAACAGCTGGTGGCAGATTTGTCAACATGAGAAAAGATTGTTGGTGAACGTATTCCGGAAGCCTGCGAGACAAAAAATCTACAGCTGAGGGGTCAGCAAAGGGTTAATCTTTTCATTGTTTGGATATGAGGGACGGTCCTTCTGGTAAGTCCTTCCCCTCCCCTTCTTTCCCCAAACACTGACTGCGCAACACATTCTACAGTCGGACTCTATCAGTCTGAGTTCAGTGCTTCTAGTTTCGATTTTTTTTAAATTTTCAGACAGGTAAGTGATATTCTCTGTTTTAAGTGCCGTTGCCAAACTAGGGGACTACAAATCATATGTGGTCAAATTCACTGGTGAGGATACTGAGGGCTTTATCGACTAGCGAGGACACACACACGCACTCACGCAAGCGCCGGGCCCTTTCGAATCAACAAATACACAAGCTGCTCCCCCTGAGAGCGAGTGTTTTAAGCTGAACCCGAGATAATCGATACGTGTAATCGAAGATAGCACATAATAAGTTATATGTATATTTTCTAGTCCCCCTCCAGAGGCAAACACGATGAAAAGTAGGCATGAATATACACTATAGCTGTGAATAAGCTTGATTTTTATATCCCATCTTCCACATCGTGCACGCTGGGTGGCTGCGGTTTATTTGCGCACAGGAAGAGACGGACTTCTTTCACGGATCTAATGTCGTGGGAACTACTGGTGGCCAGGCACTGGAACATTAAAGTAAACTTGAGGAAAAAATACCAAACAGATTACATACTAAAATGTTGTAAAAATCTGAGGGCGGCTCATGTGCTAGCGTTTCATATCCGGCTTTTCTGAGTGATAATAGAGTTCACGCCCAACAGTCGCAGTACCGCCTCCGGCCGCCGGGTGTCGCGCTCTGCCGCGGGCCACCGAGTCACCGCCGCGCTCAATGCGTCCGCGAAGAAGACGAGTTTTGTGTCGCATTTACTTTCACCTGCGGAGCACCGGCGGCTCCTGCGTTACGGCCCAAGCGCCCCGCGACCCGCTTCCGTCCTCCGGTGAGCCGCTTAAAACGTCGCCTTCACTCGTTTTCTCAGCTTTTGTTTTGTTTGTTTGTTTTTTTTCAGCTAAGAACGTAGCGCGGTGATACGCAGCCGTGGCGGCAGTTCGTAATGACCGTAATAACAATAAAAAAAAACTAAAAAAAACCTGCGCCAAAAAAAGTTTTTTACGGTAAACGCCAACCACAATGATGCTACTAGCCATGTCGGCGAGGGAGGAAGCACGAAAACGCCACCGCGGCCCAACAAGATGGAGCAATTCTGGCGATTCCATAAGTGCCCCCCCCCCTTTTTTTGTTTCGTTTTTGTGTTTGCTCTGACCAGTTAGAGTGCTTCGAAGAAAGCGTGAGGTATTGACTCCATATCCGCCGATTAGCCATAACACCAACGCTGCGTAATTCCATCCTTCCACCCTCATGAGTATGCAAAAACAGTATTTGAAATTTTTTTCAGTGCGTCCGAAACATGAGCATGTACACAACAGTACGCGCTATCCATACTCATTCCGGTGGAAATGTATTAGTATGGATTGATGGACGCTGGCTAGGCAGAAACTCCCCACAATGCAATGCGGCGATGTTTGGTAGCTAAGGTAGACGGACCGTCAGCGGTGCGCAGGTGCGTTGATGGGAGTGGTCACCATGGTAACAACCGTGGTAACAACGTCCCCTCCCGACGGCAGGAAGTGCCGTGTGCGCCCTGAGTAGTACGTCTGAATTAATACATACTACTGATGTTTACTCAAAGGTGTGCCTAACTTAAGTATACCTTTTGAGTATATAGTGTTTAGTATGGCAGCATATAACCCAGCCCAACAAGACCACTGCACGTTTCCCATAATGCAACAGTCCCGCAATGGATTCTCCCTCAGTAGGAGAAAAATGCTGGATGTTACAGTTCCCATAATGGATCCTCATGAGTCGTTACATTAGATTATTGCTGCCTGGTTATTTTGAATGTCATCTCCAGTTTATAATCCAGCCCCCCCGCCCCCTCGGCTCCCACAAAAAAAAAAAAATCTGTAGCCTAACTAATGGTTTAATTTAAGATAAAGTTGGCGGGTTATTTTCTTCAGATTGCAGAGATTTCCTTGCAGGGTGAAGTACCGAGAAGACAGGCTACATTATGATAGATATTTAAAATATATATAACCCGCTCAACTTTGTAATTTATAAGTTAACTTTTTCAAAAAGTTTGTGATTAAGTAGATTTGACTCAACATAAGGCATGAGGCTATA
This sequence comes from Dactylopterus volitans, assembly GCA_901007715.1. Taxonomy (NCBI): domain Eukaryota; kingdom Metazoa; phylum Chordata; class Actinopteri; order Syngnathiformes; family Dactylopteridae; genus Dactylopterus; species Dactylopterus volitans. The sequence goes on from CAAKHG010023553.1 coordinate 10,862, forward strand.
CTGAAGAAGACTTGGAATTAGAGATTTATGACTTCTTTTTTTTTAAAGCCAAGAAATAAGGTTTACTCATGTGAGAAATAAGGCCATTTGCTCACTGACTCGGACGAGAGTGCAGGCTTCACCTTTCAGACCCACAGGCTGAATCCAGCCGTCGCATCCGGTCAACGTGGGAAAAACATTTGTCGCTTTTTCTCGGTTGTTTTTAAGTTACGGGAGTCATCGCGGCGGGCCGCCGCCGTCGGCGAGCACTGGCCGTTTATGCTCTCTGGCTTCCTCTCTCGTTTCGATTCACCAGGTGCGGGCAGGATGTCTGTGTCCATGACCAGGGCCGACGGAGTCACGGTGTTCACGCTGACCTCCGACCCCAAGAGCTCATGCCCGCCTCTGTGCCAGATCATGAAGGGCCTGTGCTACAGCCCCGTGTGCTGCTCCGTGTCCCAGCACCTGAGAGTGGTCCAGAGACATTCCCAGACACTGCTGGGGGTGAGTGAGGAGCTTTGACGTTTGAAGCCAGAGTCTTGCACCTTGTTTGTTTTGTTTACTAGCGGAGGGATGGCGTAACTGTTGGACGCACTTTGGTGCTTTCTTTATTTGTAGCTGCACATTGTTGATATCTATTTATTTTTAAATTTGGGGTGTTTGCGACATCCTCAAAATGAAAATGTCCAGTCTTTCACATCGACATTTTTTTTTTTTGAAAGCCAGTTTATATGAGATACTGCAGGTAATAAACCGGCCACCGGCCATTGCCTCATGTAATCCCACAAAAAAAAAAAAAATAACAATAAAAAAAGCAAACTATCCCTTTCAGATTTGTTGCTGTAGGATGCTAACTGGAAACGCCGCAGTCGGGGGTCCTGGCCAGATAGTCGCATTCTTCTTTCCAGATGTGTCTTTTTTTTCTTTTTCTTTTTTTTTGTAATGGTTTAGTGTGTTTTACTTGTCACGCTCACATAGGTTCGATTTTTTTTTTTTTTTTTTTAATAACGCGTCCTCTTCCACAGACGCTCCAGATCATGGTTGGGCTGCTCAACATCGGCCTCGGAGCCATCCTGTGCAGCACTCCCAGTGGCTCCTGGTGGCAAATGGATTTCACAAAGTTCCCTTTTTGGCTGGCGGCGTTGGTAAGCTAGCTAATGCTGGATGTTCTTTTGCAGCACTCCAATGGGATCTACCTTCAAGAGGTGTCTGTCGAAGCGAGGGGTTTTTCTGCAGGACCGTCTTATTTTGTCCTTCACAAAAGGCACATTGTTCTACCATAACAGTGTTGTAGCAAAAGGCGCTGATGTCGGTCACTCTGATCTAACTTTTAAACGCCAAATGCCTTGGACAGACTACTCGGGTGGCCCCTGCCTGAGCTTGGCCCTCCCGCCTGTTTGACTCGGTACATTAACTAGCACACTCAAAGTGACGGATCTTTACACAGCAATCCCCAATAATAAAGGCATATTTATATGTCAAAATGACCCTAAGAAGACACTTGAGGGGTTTTATTACGATTATTTCCCACCCGCCCCCATATTTTATTGGAGCCAGCTTTGGGGGGAAAAAATAAACCCTTGACTTTAAAAAATAAAAAAATGGAATAAATAAATAAAACGGCTGCAGAAAGGCTAAACAAAGTAAAGGCCTGCAAAGCCCATCCAGTGATGCCTTTGCTGGAGTTGTATGTGATAACCACGTGCACGTTCCTGATGGATTGAAAAGTTGAAATTAAAGCGAGAACTTTCCGGATTTATCCCTGTCCTATGATGCATCCGGGGTTCCCGGGTTGCAGGCTCACGCTTCGCCTTGGCGGTTGTCCAGGCTTCCTGTGTCGTATACAGTCAGTGGACTTGCTTATTCTTTGATTTGCCTCCGCTGGTGTGAGCGCACATTCAGTGGCGGCTTTGCTGCTCAAAATGAAAACGTGATATATATATTTAAATTTAGGGTTTGTTTGGCATTCAAAGTTTTTGCTCTCCTCCTCTAGTTCATCCTGTTCGGTGCCTTGTGCATCCTGTCTGAGAGGTTCCCCAGTCCATGTCTGGTGGGTAACATCCGCATCTTTAAAGTTAAAACTTACGGTCCTGTTTTTTTTCCTCCTCCATATACATTTTAAATTAAAAGCACATGCTGGTTCTCTCCCACGATCGCGGTATATGAAAAGAGCATCCCGCCCCAAAGCCGCTCGACTGTCGTGGTTTTGCATTTGTTCCCATCTTAAGTGTCGGCCGTTGACGATGTTCGTCTTATTTCAGGTCATCCTCAATGTGATTCTGAATCTGGCAGGCGTCGGCTTCGCAATTGCGGCCATTGTGCTCTACAGCATCAACATCGCATACATTAGGATATGGAACATGTGCACCAAGGACGACTACTGGTACAGGAGAAACTGGGTGACGCCGATGCCGAGCCTAAGTCCGGATGAAAAGATACTAATGGATTTGTGCTTGGAGGGAAAAGCGCTGATCCTTGTAAGTGTGGAATCTCAGCAGTCGGGCTGCATAACGGTTGCATGCAAAATTGAGGTCCAGTAAAAGGCACACAGACACACACACACACACACACACACACAAACCCTGGGCCTTGTCAGAAAAAAACTGGCATTTAAGGGGTTAAAATTTTGAAACAGGTTGAGGTTTGTTTTTTTTATATATACTGTATATGATAAAAACTGAGGATTCATTTAAAAAAAAAATGGAATAATTCATGAATACATATTTGTATGGCAGTCTTTATTGGAGGGTAATTCAATATTACCCACCGCCCCCTAAAAAAAAATCCATTTTGCACGTATGGGATGGAAAATCATTCACTTTTTGCTGTTTTTGTTTTAAATAATCAGGATCTAACCACAAAATTTGGCATTTTTAGGGTTTAGAATTTTGAAACATTGAATTTTTGCTATATATTGTGAGGACCGAAGTTACGAATGGTGTTCATAAAAAAAAAAAAAAAAATCAAAACAATACATTAATACATAATATTTGTATGGCAGTCTTTATTGGGGGGTATTTTTTGCCCCGGGGACACAGGTGTCTGACTTTTTATCACAATCTGACACTGCACAAAAAAAGGAAAATGGATCAAAATCAGTGTTTCTGCAAATCTATGACACTCCGAGGCCGTGATGGTCCCAACAGCCAAAAAAAAAAAATCCATTTTGCATGTATCAAATGAAAAATAATTCAATTATTGCAGTTTTTTTATTCTATATAAAAAATCTGGTTCTAAGCACAAAATCTGGCATTTTGAGGGGTTAGAATTTTGAAACATTGGATGTTCGCTATATATGGTGAGCTGACAACTGAAGTTACGATTGCCGTTCATAAAAAAAAAAAAGTACACAATTATACAAAAACAAATTCCATGGCAGTCTTTTATCAGTATTTTTTGCCCCGGGGGACACAAGTGTCACACTCTTTTTTTTTTTTTTAAACGAGCATATGTGAAGAACTCAGAGTACCTTTTTCCCCCCCTTTATTTAAACAGCTGATTAATCCTTTGTTGTCATGTTTTCATACCCTAAACTGACTAATTTGATGGGGTTCTGAACTGTTGCCCAGACAAAACAAGACACTTGAACATGTTCTTCCCCTCAAAGACGTCACGGTCAGAATTAGCTTCCCCTCGACAGTTCACCCGCCAAAATGGATCTGGAGCCCGTGTAGCAAACCCCAGCCAGACAACGGTGAAGCCAACTGGTGTTCCGCGTTTAAGCGTTTATCCACGTTCAGCCGTTGGACTTTTTTCTGAACACAAATTCCATAGACTTTCGGTCTTCAGGAAACACCGTAGGAGCTACAGCAAAGATAAACATAAAACAACAAATAAATAATGAACATAAATGAGCTCTTACAGGTGGAAAAATATATCATTAAGACAACCATACAAAACAGAAAGCTATCGGCGCTGTGTAGCAATACGAAAGAAACTAACACCAACAACAATACACATAAATACGTTTTCACAGTCAGCGACGTTCAGTTTAAATGTCACAGAAAACCGTCATAAAACAAATTAAAAATAACACAATACCTTGTTCCCATTCCAGCTAGGTGCTGATAATCTTTAAGCCCGCTTCTCTAGATCTGCATTTCCTGGGCCGTCAGAAGGCCGCCAAAATAAAGGCCCGGAACATAAAAAATACACCTTCAAAATAAAGGCATGGAGGAAACGGTATTTCAACACTAGCAAAACCATAGGCTTGAAAAGAGACCTTTTATAAGAGGCATTTACAACCCGTTGGGGAAAAATACCCCCAAAAGACGCAATTTTGAAGCAAAAGCAAATACGAGCCCCGTTTCGGTCTGTTTTTTGTTTTGTTTTTTCTTAATGCTTTGGTTTTCGTGTCCCCCGACTCCAGATGCTTCTGAGGGGCATCAACGGCGTGCTGATCGTCCTGTCGGTCCTGCAGCTCTGCCTCGCCATCAGCGCGACCGTCCTGGGGATCAAGGCCCTGAGGAGCCGCAGTCAGGCCGAAAAAAAGGTGCGGGTGGGGAAAAAAAAAAAAAAAAGAACCCCTGCGCATTCTCAGGTGCTTCATTGATTTCTTTGGTACTTCTCTTAGAGCGCTGAAGATCCAGAAACCTACAAGCCACTTCTGGACGGAGACGCCAAGGCCTGAACGACGAGAAACGGCGGCTTGGTCCTGCTGGTTCGAACTGCGGTACCGCGCTCTCATTTCGCCAGTCCTCTGGCAGAACGTCTGGGGTTCTTTTTTTGTACCTGCGGTTGCTTAAAACTACTTTGCACTCGTGATTCAGAGTATGATTGCATGCCGTTGCATTTGCACCTGTTTCATTCTGTTTTTTGCGTTTGTTTGTTTTTTAAATGTCCTCACTGATTCTGATCTTTTGTGCCATGTGCCTTTACAGCCAGTATCTCAGTGGGTGAACGGGAGGCTATTGCGTTTGTAATTAGGGCTGCAGCTAGCTATCGATTGTTCTAGTAATCGAGTATTCTGTCAATTATCCCATCGAGTAATCCAGTAAAAGAAATACGTTTGCTTTGTTGAAGAGCAACAGCATGTTTACTGAATAGAAAAGGCTGTGACGACCTGGTTTCCTTTTTAAAAATACCTTCTTTTTTTTGTTGCAATTTTTGTGCTTGTAGTTGATGGAAATGTACCAACACATAAACATTTCAATAAATAAAAGAAAAGAAAAACTCTAGTGATATCATAGCTGGCCGCGGCAGAGAGGAAAGTGTGAAGCAAATAAAAATGTGTTTTTTGGCCTGTGAAATGGTGAAAAACGTTGATCACTGTTCCCCCAAAGCCCAAGAAAACGTCCACAAACCAACAGTCCACAGCCCAAAAGATCTTCACTGTCACAGCCCTAGAGAAACCAGCAAATATTCATATATAAGAAGCTGGAAATCAGAGAACTTGGACTTTACAATCTTAAAAAAAAAAAAAACCTCTCAGAACGATGAGGCCACTATCAGAATCGTTGGCGGTTAATTCACGTCGAGAAATAAACATAAAAAAAAGGGGGCTGTCGATAGTTGCATATTCCATTAAAAGGTCTGCACCATACACGTGAAGGGAAAACTGAACCTGCGTTAATGCCGGATCGCGCCCTCTGCTGACGAGGTCGGGGACTGCAGCCATAAGGGGAAGCCGGCGCCATGATTTTAAATGTCTTTTGGCCAAAAAAAAATGAATTTCTTATGAATTTCTCTTAAGAGTGCAGCTCGCAATGATGTAAGAATTCCAAATATTTTGTGTAAACGCTGTTCAACAGAAGCTTAAAAAAAAGGGGGGCTCAACAAGTGTTTGTCGATGTAAGAGGAACAAGAGGTAAAAAACATTTTTACACCTGCATGTTTGGATTTGATAGCGTCGCCGGCGGTTACCGGTCAACCCCATATTTATTTTGGCAGCTGCTGAGATGTTGGGACATTCATACACACGCACGCACACACACACACACACCAGCTGCCGCTCTTGAGATGCCAAGTATTTGATAAAGATGTTGGTCCGAGTCCTTCGGGCCACTCCGATCACGGGGGGCCCGCTCAACGGCGGCGGCGGCGGGGCCAAAATTTTGAGACGGAGCTGAGAATATTCTTCCAAACTTTGCTAATAACGGGAAGGACCAAAAAAATACAAAAATAAATAAATAACACGCAGTTTTATGTTCTTGCGCTGATTCGATCGCCGTGAGGCCGATGTGCGGCGCAGCAGAGGCGCGTTCAAAATCTCTCCAAGCCTGCCTTTCAAAATAAAAGCGTGAGGCTGATCGCTGACCTCTTGACCCCTCCCTTTGGATCCCAAAAACGCAACAAAAGGCTGGACATCGGGACAAACACCAGGAACCTGCAGACAAATTGCACACACACGATTATTATTTTTTTTGTTTAAATCCTAAAAATTCAGATTTTTATCCTTTTGTTTTCCCGATTGATCATCTCCGTATTATCGCACCTCTTATAGAGGTTGTTGCTTGTTTGAGAATGATTTTGGGAACCTGATTGGCTGTTGAGTTTTTTCACCTCGACGTCAATGGCGGGTTGAAATGTGACTGCTGTGCACTTTTCTGAGTGGCGGCCCACGACGCTGTTCACTTACTATATATGTACAAATACAATTTTGATGAGCTTAATTATTCTTATTTGAACTGTTCAACCTCAATTAAACGATTCCCCTAAGATAGAAACCAACGCCAGAACCAATCAGAAGTGACATTTTACTTTTACAAACCTATTGAGTTTGATACATCACAATAATACTGTATGACTGCTCTTTTTTGTTGTTATTTTTGTTTGTTTGTGGAAGAGCAAGAGGCTTTTATTTTGAAGGAAACAAACACACAAAGGAGGGGAGGTGCAATTCTTTTATTGCAGCAGCCTGAATTCTCTGTCCATTAGACAGTAGAAGACTCCAAACCAGGAGCAGGTAAGACCTCATCTTGGCACACGCGCGCGCGCGCGCACACACACACACACACACACACACACACACACACACACACACTGATCTCGCACTATCGCAGGTAC